>JALIZH010016126.1:0-76518 GCA_030522465.1 Rhipicephalus appendiculatus
TGGCTGGTAGAATCGTTTGGAACGGCACAGGAACACTCGATAAGCAGGACGACCATCCGAGGATGATCGTGAACAAAGCCTGCATGGCGAAGACAAGGCAGTTAGGCATGCTGTTGTAAGCACTGCTCCCGTGTCCACTGAATTGCAGGTCGCTGGGCAGGTGGCTTAAATCTTCGTCTCCTTGGTGATGGCTGCGTCGATGAGGCTGGGGGGCGGATGGGAACATCCAGCGAAAGTGCCAACACGATGGGTGGCGCGCACTCGTGCGGCGCAGATGTGCTTGTGGCTGGTAGAATCGTTTGGAACGGCACAGGAACACTCGATAAGCAGGACGACCATCCGAGGATGATCGTGAACAAAGCCTGCATAGCGAAGACAAGGCAGTTAGGCATGCTGTTGTAAGCACTGCTCCCGTGTCCACTGAATTGCAGGTCGCTGGGCAGGTGGCTTAAATCTTCGTCGCCCGGTGATGGCTGCGTCGATGAGGCTCGGGGCCCATGGGAACATCCAGCGAAAGTGCCAACACGATGGGTGGCGCGCACTCGTGCGGCGCAGATGTGCTTGTGGCTGGTAGAATCGTTTGGAACGGCACAGGAACACTCGATAAGCAGGACGACCATCCGAGGATGATCGTGAACAAAGCCTGCATGGCGAAGACAAGGCAGGCTTGCTGTTGAGGCATGCTGTTGTAAGCACTGCTCCCGTGTCCACTGAATTGCAGGTCGCTGGGCAGGTGGCTTAAATCTTCGTCTCCTGGTGATGGCTGCGTCGATGAGGCTGGGGGAGCGGATGGGAACATCCAGCGAAAGTGCCAACACGATGGGTGGCGCGCACTCGTGCGGCGCAGATGTGCTTGTGGCTGGTAGAATCGTTTGGAACGGCACAGGAACACTCGATAAGCAGGACGACCATCCGAGGATGATCGTGAACAAAGCCTGCATGGCGAAGACAAGGCAGTTAGGCATGCTGTTGTAAGCACTGCTCCCGTGTCCACTGAATTGCAGGTCGCTGGGCAGGTGGCTTAAATCTTCGTCGCCCGGTGATGGCTGCGTCGATGAGGCTCGGGGCCCATGGGAACATCCAGCGAAAGTGCCAACACGATGGGTGGCGCGCACTCGTGCGGCGCAGATGTGCTTGTGGCTGGTAGAATCGTTTGGAACGGCACAGGAACACTCGATAAGCAGGACGACCATCCGAGGATGATCGTGAACAAAGCCTGCATGGCGAAGACAAGGCAGGCTTGCTGTTGAACATGCTGTTGTAAGCACTGCTCCCGTGTCCACTGAATTGCAGGTCGCTGGGCAGGTGGCTTAAATCTTCGTCTCCTGGTGATGGCTGCGTCGATGAGGCTGGGGGAGCGGATGGGAACATCCAGCGAAAGTGCCAACACGATGGGTGGCGCGCACTCGTGCGGCGCAGATGTGCTTGTGGCTGGTAGAATCGTTTGGAACGGCACAGGAACACTCGATAAGCAGGACGACCATCCGAGGATGATCGTGAACAAAGCCTGCATAGCGAAGACAAGGCAGTTAGGCATGCTGTTGTAAGCACTGCTCCCGTGTCCACTGAATTGCAGGTCGCTGGGCAGGTGGCTTAAATCTTCGTCTCCTGGTGATGGCTGCGTCGATGAGGCTGGGGGGCGGATGGGAACATCCAGCGAAAGTGCCAACACGATGGGTGGCGCGCACTCGTGCGGCGCAGATGTGCTTGTGGCTGGTAGAATCGTTTGGAACGGCACAGGAACACTCGATAAGCAGGACGACCATCCTAGGATGATCGTGAACAAAGCCTGCATGGCGAAGACAAGGCAGTTAGGCATGCTGTTGTAAGCACTGCTCCCGTGTCCACTGAATTGCAGGTCGCTGGGCAGGTGGCTTAAATCTTCGTCTCCTGGTGATTGCTGCGTCGATGAGGCTGGGGGGCGGATGGGAACATCCAGCGAAAGTGCCAACACGATGGGTGGCGCGCACTCGTGTGGCGCAGATGTGCTTGTGGCTGGTAGAATCGTTTGGAACGGCACAGGAACACTCGATAAGCAGGACGACCATCCGAGGATGATCGTGAACAAAGCCTGCATGGCGAAGACAAGGCAGTTAGGCATGCTGTTGTAAGCACTGCTCCCGTGTCCACTGAATTGCAGGTCGCTGGGCAGGTGGCTTAAATCTTCGTCGCCTGGTGATGGCTGCGTCGATGAGGCTGGGGGGGCGGATGGGAACATCCAGCGAAAGTGCCAACACGATGGGTGGCGCGCACTCGTGCGGCGCAGATGTGCTTGTGGCTGGTAGAATCGTTTGGAACGGCACAGGAACACTCGATAAGCAGGACGACCATCCGAGGATGATCGTGAACAAAGCCTGCATGGCGAAGACAAGGCAGTTAGGCATGCTGTTGTAAGCACTGCTCCCGTGTCCACTGAATTGCAGGTCGCTGGGCAGGTGGCTTAAATCTTCGTCTCCTTGTGATGGCTGCGTCGATGAGGCTGGGGGGGCGGATGGGAACATCCAGCGAAAGTGCCAACACGATGGGTGGCGCGCACTCGTGCGGCGCAGATGTGCTTGTGGCTGGTAGAACCGTTTGGAACGGCACAGGAACACTCGATAAGCAGGACGACCATCCGAGGATGATCGTGAACAAAGCCTGCATGGCGCAGACGAGGCAGTTAGGCATGCTGTTGTAAGCACTGCTCCCGTGTCCACTGAATTGCAGGTCGCTGGGCAGGTGGCTTAAATCTTCGTCTCCTGGTGATGGCTGCGTCGATGAGGCTGGGGGGGCGGATGGGAACATCCAGCGAAAGTGCCAACACGATGGGTGGCGCGCACTCGTGCGGCGCAGATGTGCTTGTGGCTGGTAGAATCGTTTGGAACGGCACAGGAACACTCGATAAGCAGGACGACCATCCTAGGATGATCGTGAACAAAGCCTGCATGGCGAAGACAAGGCAGTTAGGCATGCTGTTGTAAGCACTGCTCCCGTGTCCACTGAATTGCAGGTCGCTGGGCAGGTGGCTTAAATCTTCGTCTCCTAGTGATTGCTGCGTCGATGAGGCTGGGGGGGCGGATGGGAACATCCAGCGAAAGTGCCAACACGATGGGTGGCGCGCACTCGTGCGGCGCAGATGTGCTTGTGGCTGGTAGAATCCTTTGGAACGGCACAGGAACACTCGATAAGCAGGACGACCATCCGAGGATGATCGTGAACAAAGCCTGCATAGCGAAGACAAGGCAGTTAGGCATGCTGTTGTAAGCACTGCTCCCGTGTCCACTGAATTGCAGGTCACTGGGCAGGGGGCTTAAATCTTCGTCTCCTGGTGATGGCTGCGTCGATGAGGCTGGGGGGGCGGATGGGAACATCCAGCGAAAGTGCCAACACGATGGGTGGCGCGCACTCGTGCGGCGCAGATGTGCTTGTGGCTGGTAGAATCGTTTGGAACGGCACGGGAACACTCGATAAGCAGGACGACCATCCGAGGATGATCGTGAACAAAGCCTGCATAGCGAAGACAAGGCAGTTAGGCATGCTGTTGTAAGCACTGCTCCCGTGTCCACTGAATTGCAGGTCACTGGGCAGGGGGCTTAAATCTTCGTCTCCTGGTGATGGCTGCGTCGATGAGGCTGGGGGGGCGGATGGGAACATCCAGCGAAAGTGCCAACACGATGGGTGGCGCGCACTCGTGCGGCGCAGATGTGCTTGTGGCTGGTAGAATCGTTTGGAACGGCACAGGAACACTCGATAAGCAGGACGACCATCCGAGGATGATCGTGAACAAAGCCTGCATGGCGAAGACAAGGCAGTTAGGCATGCTGTTGTAAGCACTGCTCCCGTGTCCACTCATGGCATGCTGTTGTAAGCACTGTTCCCGTGCTCCCGTGTTAGTGGAGAGTAGCTTAGTAACATGGGATTCCCTTATGATATTGCCATGTTGAATAACTAGGGAAAACTATTGTAAATCATAATTACTGAATTAGACGGGGAAAGCGGAGCGGTGGGTCAGAAAATTAATATGCAGAAAACTAAAGTAATGTCGAGCAGTCTCGGCAGAGAAGAGCGGTTGCGATGCCTATCAAAACACTGGAAGTGGTAATGGAATACGTCTATTTCGGGAAGGTGGTGACCGCAAATACGAACCATGAGAATGAAGTAACCAGAAGTATAAGAATGTTTAAGAAGTATAAGAATGCATTATCTCTCAAGGGAATGCACCGAGAATTGAAAGTAACAGCGGGGATTCCAACAGAAGGCAAGCGCGCGTACGGGAGGCATAAAGTTAAATGGGCAGATGAGATTCAGAAGCTTCCGGGGCTAACGTGGGCGCAGCCTGCACAGGACCGGGTTGATTGGAGAAACATGGGAGGGGCATGTACCCTACAATTAGCGCACTCATGTTGCTGCTGCTGCTGCTGCTGATCACGATGATGATGACACACGTGTGCAACGTGAATGCGAAAATATCATTTCACGATTCGTACACAGTCGCATATATATATATATATATATATATATATATATATATATATATATATATATATATATATATATATATATATATATATATATATATATATATATATATATATATATATATATTGTGACGTAGAACGTTACACGCCTGTAATGCTCCTTGAAGACGTGGTGAACCAGTCGCATCGGAGGCACAGAACAGTATCTAGATGTGTCCCCACAAGCGATGAAGATGAAGCACACGATGTGATGATGAGCATGCACAGTTGATGAAGAAGTACCTCATAAATGCCCACACTAAATTCCCCCCGCGCGTGAGCGGCCATCCTGGCCGCAGCTTAAAGGTGCGGAGAACGCCTTGTGAAAGGCTTCATCCGAGAAACATGCACAATCTCGGTACCGCGACGGCGCCGGTCAATTGGAGCAATGACGGGTTCGACGCGATAGTTCACGGGGGAGGTCTGCTCCAAGACTGTGTATGGGCCAAGGAACCGAAACTGAAACTTCTCGCATAAGCCAGGAGTGCGCACTGGTGTCCGGAGTAGCACCTCGTCGCCGGGGCGGAAGAACACGGCGCTGTGAGATGCGTCATGTAGATTCTTGCGGTCCTATTGTCTTGCCGCAGTGTTGACTCGAGCGAGCTAGCGACAGTGGAGAAGGCGGGACACATACTGTTCACAGGATGATGCGGATGGAGTGACAGGAGCGGTCAAGAAAGAGACGTCAAGAAAGGAAGATGGTGATCGGCCATAGACAAGGTAGAATGGCGAGTAGCCAGTTGTGCGTTGTACGGCGGTGTTATAAGCAAAAGTTACGAACGGCAAAATTGTGTGCCAGTTTATGTGGTATGGCTCAATGTACATGGCTATCATGTCAGAGAGAGTGCGATGAAATCGCTCAGTCAGCCCGTTGGTTTGAGGGTGATAGCTGGAGGTTATTTTGTGGGTGGTGCCAGAGGCTCTGAGCAATTCCTCCACAATTTGCGAAAGGAAAGCTTTACCACGGTCGCTCAAGATGACACGAGGAGCACCGTGACGCAATATTAAGGCTTCAAGCATAAATGTAGCCACTTCAGAAGCGGAGGCCGAAGTCACGCAGGATGTTTCAGCGTAACGTGTCAAGTGGTCGACAGCTGTCACTATCCATCGATGGCCAGTGGGAGTCGTTGGAAGAGGACCATACAGATCAATGCCAACGACTTCGAATGGTGCCGATGGACATGGAAGTGGTTGCAGCTCGCCGCCTTGAGGTGATGTCGGGAGCTGTCGGCGCTGACAAAGGTTGCAGGAGGCGACGTACTTTGCTACACTGCCGGATAGGCCAGGCCAGTAGAAGCGACCTTTAATGCGGTCGTACGTTTTCTGGAAACCAAGGTGGCCAGCAGTCATGTCATCGTGACAAGCCTTGAGAATATCAGCTCGAAGAGAGCGAGGCAGAACGGGTACCCAGCGTTGGCCGTCGGGGTGATAGATGTGACGGTAAATAACGCAGTTGTTGAGCTTGAAATGCGTCAGCTGTCGACGAAGGCGGGCATTTGGCGGCCGCGAATTTCCCTGAAGACGATCTATTAGGCTAGTAAAACTCGTTCTTGGCCTAGTGTGTTAGACATACTTGAAATTGCGCTTGTCCCTGTACCCTCGCTTGTGATCGTGTCCAATTTTCGCGCAACCTTTTGATATCAAGTAGATCTATTAGGCGTCTACAGTAAGAGTCAGCGAGTTGGTGCGTTAGGATCGAGCCGTGGTCGTCCGGAGGAATCTGATCAATAGCGGCCAAGGACGAAACAGATGTGGAAGGACCGTCCGAGCGTTCATCGTTGAAGGTAGTAGCGGAACCAAGGCACGGTGCCGTAGGAAGTGGGCAGCGAGAAAGCGCATCTGCGTCCTGGGGCTTCCTACCGCACTTGTAGATAATAGTGAAGTCGCATTCCTGCAGACGTATAATCCAGCGACCAAGGCGTCCTGATAAGTTCTTGAGTGTGGAAAGCCAACATAAGGCATGGTGGTCTGTAACGATGGTAAAATGACGGCCATGTAGATGAGGTCGAAACTTCTGCACCGACCAAACGACATCTAGACACTCCTGCTCAGTGATGGTGTAATTCTTCTCGGCGCTGGTCAGTACGCGGCTTGCATACGCGACGACCCTCTCACGTGATGAGTCATCTCGCTGTAGCAGAATACCACCGATGCCGTGACCACTAGCGTCAGTATGCAGGAGTGTGGGTGCTGTTTCGTCGAAATGGCGAAGTACTGGTTCAGATGTGAGGGCTTTTTTCAGATGGTTAAACGCTGCTTCGCAGTCGGGAGACCACTCAAAGCGAACACCGGAACCGAGCAATTTGTGCAAAGGTGCCGCTATTGAGGCAAAGTCCCGTATGAATCGGCGGAAGTAGGAAGCCAGTCCAAGGAAACTGCGTAAGTCTTTGGTCCTTTCGGGACGAGGAAAGTGAAGAACCGCCTCTGCCATGGAAGCGTTGACCCGTCGACAAAGCGAGAGAACATCCTCGATATACGAGGTATAAGACTCGCCGAGTTGTTGTTTGCGAGTGTCAAGGGTCTTCTTGGCGAGGGCGGATCGAACCGCCGGAGTCCCAAATACTTGTCGGAGACGCTCTTGAAAAGCGCTCCAGCCGGGAAAGACGATCTGGTGGTTAAAAAACCAAGTCTTCGCCACGCCGGTCAGGTAGAAGGCGACGTGGCGGAGCTTGTGCGGGTCGTCCCAATGGTTCGCAGCGCTCACTATGTCATATTGGTCCAGCCTGTCCTCCACATCCTCATTGCGAAGTACAGCGAAAAGGTGGATATCGCGATGGGGTCCGCTGACGATCCAAGGTGAAGGAGCTGCGACAGTCGCAGGTGGGGTGGCAGATGAAGTGCCTGAATGGTCGTCTTGCGACATGCTGGCGGACAAGTGGCCCAAACGGCGACCTGAGCGAAGCTCCAGGTGGTAAAGCGGGCGAGTAGGGGTCGGGGAATCGAGGAGCACACTCCACCATTTGTGACGTAGAACGTTACACGCCTTTAATGCTCCTTGAAGACGTGGTGAACCAGTCGCATCGGAGGCACAGAACAGTATCTAGATGTGTCCCCACAAGCGATGAAGATGAAGCACACGATGTGATGATGAGCATGCACAGTTGATGAAGAAGTACCTCATAAATGCCCACAATATATATATATATATATATATATATATATATATATATATATATATATATATATATATATATATATATATATATATATATATATGCGACTGTGTACGAATCGTGAAATGATATTTTCGCATTCACGTCGCACACGTGCGTCGTCATCATCGTGATCAGCAGCAGCAGCAGCAGCAACATGAGTACGCTAATTGTAGGGTACATGCCCCTCCCATGTTTTCCTATATATATATATATATATATATATATATATATATATATATATATATATATATATATATATATATATATATATATATATATATAGGAAAGAATTGTAAACTTAAGGGCTTGTTTGCCTTGTTAAACACAGTATTAATGAGAACTAACAGACAAAGATGCCAAGGAAAGTATGGGGGAAGCTATTGGAAGTAATTGTAATGTAAATGCGAAGAAAGGAAAGTGGACGAAAAGATAACTTGCCACCGGTTATCTTTTCGTCCAGTTTCCTTTCTTCACATTTACATTACTTGTAGAAATAAAACAAGCACTCGCCTTGTCCTAAGAAAAATAAACATATATTGACGTTTCGGGGCCGCTACGGGTCCCTTGTTCACAATGAAGATGATGCAAAAGGGCGTGACTATTTATGCTTTGTGTGGCGCAGCGTGCGCATGTATATCTCGGGGAGATTACCCCTCGTCCGTTTAATCGCGTTTTTTGTCGTGTGAATGTGCAGAGATTCTAGAAGTAGTCGTGTCGATAGGCGCTTCTCTGTTGCAATTATGCTCGCAGAATCCCAGTCGATGATGTGGTTAGTGTTCAAGTGATGATCCGCCAAGGCGTTCAAGCTTGCATTGCCCTTCTTGACATCGTTCTGGTGCTGCTGGATTCTTCTTGTAAAATTTCCAGTTTCACCTATGTAAGATGCGTCACAATCTTTGCACGGTATCTTGTAGATAACCCCTGGAAATCTTGAGTTTTCCAAACGGACCTTCACACGTACGTGCTTCTGCTTTAGTTTGTTCGTCGAGCTTCTGCTTTAGTTTGTTCGTCGGCACGTGCGCGATTTTAACGCCGTATGTGCCAAACACTCTTGCAAGTGCCTCACTGACTCCTTGCGCGTAGGGGACCGCAGCACGTTTTGGCCTGTCGTCTTCACCAACCTCTTCAGGGTAAGCTACTGAAGACCGCAATTGTTGAGTCTTCAGGAGCTGTGAAGGATAGCCGTTGCTGCAGAGGTCCTTCCTTATCACAGCTAGCTCTTGCTTGCGCAGACCAGGCTCAGAGCAGATCCGCATTGCGCGAGAGAATAGAGCAGCGGCAACGGAGCGTTTTTGCCCTATAGGATGCGCCGAGTCGAACCTCAGGTTATAACCAGTGTGTATCGGAAGCCGACCCGTGTGGGTCGGCTTCCGATACACACTGGTTATAAGTCCCTTGGCTGACCGTCTTACAAGGACGTCGAGGAAGGCAATCTGACCATCACTTTCTTGTTCCATGGTGAACTGGATGCTTGGAACAAATGTGTTCAGATGCTCGAGGAAAGGCAATACGTCTTGATGATGGATTACACAAAAACGGTCATCAACGTAGCGGACAAACAATTTAGGAGCCGCTTTGTATGAGCTAAGCGCAGAATTTTCAAGTGCCTCAAGGGCGATGTTCGCACAGGCTACGGAAACAGAAGCCCCCCATTGCTGTTCCAACAGCTGCTTGTAAAATTGTCCGTTGAAAATAAAGTACTATCGCGCTCAGTATGAGCTACATCGTGGGAGCGCGTGGCCAAGAGCACTGTAAAGTTGTACAGTGGCGCCGATCGTGAAGTAACTTAGAGTTATCAAGGGAGCGTTTAGCTGTTTCTTTGAGTGCGCATCGCCTCGCCTTGCTTTCACGCTCGCCCTCGTTTTGCCCTGTCGTGATGTCAGCTTCGAAAATGATAACGGCCGCCGTGGCTTGACACAGAGACTTCGAATTTTTCTTCAGTAAAGCTAAATAAATGGCAAAACGTTCCTTCAAATAAAAGAGGGCCAGGGTGAAAGCAAGCCATAGGGAGTGATGCGTACTTACAGGAATAGCCAAACTCTCTCCCAATAACTCGAAAATATGGCACGATCGGCGCCACTTTACAGCCTTGCAGAGCGCTGGGCCACGCGCTCGCGTGATGTAGCTCATACTGAGCGCGATAGTACGTGTTTTTCATGCAGAATTCCAGCAACCGGCACAAGTCCTTCGTCTCAAATGGCGGGCGTAAAGGTAGATGTGCATCCTTCTCGAGTAGATCCTTGCGACACCGGACTGCGAAATCGAACAAACTAAAGCAGAAGCTCGACGAACAAACTAAAGCAGAAGCTCGTACGTGTGAAGGACCGTTTGGAAAACTCAAGATTTCCAGGGGTTATCTACAAGATACCGTGCAAAGATTGTGACGCATCTTACATAGGTGAAACTGGAAATTTTACAAGAAGAATCCAGCAGCACCAGAACGATGTCAAGAAGGGCAATGCAAGCTTGAACGTCTTGGCGGATCATCACTTGAACACTAACCACATCATCGACTGGGATTCTGCGAGCATAATTGCAACAGAGAAGCGCCTATCGACACGACTACTTTTAGAATCTCTGCACATTCAGACGACAAAAAACGCGATTAACCGGACGAGGGGTAATCTCCCCGAGATATACATGCGCACGCTGCGCCACACAACGCATAAATAGTCACGCCCTTTTGCATCATATTCATTGTGAACAAGGGACCCGTAGCGGCCCCGAAACGTCAATATATGTTTATTTTTCTTAGGACAAGGCGAGTGCTTGTTTTATTTCTACAATGAACCCCCCCTCGCCTGACGAGTTTTCGTCGAACCTTGGACTACATTTACATTACAAGTACTTCCAATAGCTTCCCCTATACTTTCCTTGGCATCTTTGTCTGTTAGTTCTCATTAATACTGTGTTTAACAAAGCAAACGAGCCCTTAAGTTTACAATTCCTTCCTTCATTTATAACGAGGGTCTCGTTCTGGCAGACTTGATGCCTTCAGGTGGTATGCGAGGGATTATTTGTCAGCTGCCCGCTCGTAATAAGATCACGTACTAAGTGACGCCTACAGGCAAAAAAGTGTTCCACACTCGCCGTAATGGCAACAGGCGGCGCTTACTAACGAACCCACGTTTAAGTACACATATATACCCTATAAAGTGGACGGGGGGATGACCGCCACCGTGGCTCAGTGGTAGAACATCGGACGCGTTATTCGAAGGTCGCAGGTTCGGTCCCTGCCGGTGGCAAGTTATCTTTTCGTCCACTTTCCTTTCTTCACATTTACATTATATATATATATATATATATATATATATATATATATATATATATATATTGTTACAGCGACAAAAGTGTGCCAATCAGGTTTCGCCTTAGCGTTTTCAGTGAATGTAACACGTGCTTAGATTTTATTTATTTATCTCAAATGCGCTCAAGCGCTTGGGAATTCTAGAGGGGAGTAGGGTGCATGTGTACAACAATAGGAGGAATACCGATGTTTCAGCGAACACTCAAAAAAATTTAAAGGTTGGCTGTTAGATATTGTACAATTCTAGCTCGTCAGCTGGTCGACGAGACGAGGTGGAAATTACTACACAAAAAATTTAAAGGCATAGTCCACTAACTAACAAAAATTTACTAATTTTTATCGTAGCTAATTGAATTATTCCCTACATTTCATTTCGCAATGTTTAGCCGTGGAGTTCGCAAGGCGACCTGGAACTAATTCCTATGATGCCACTAGTTTCGAGATATTACCTAATTCCCGAACATTACAGAGGAAGGCGTTGCCATCCTAATTATATTCCTAACAAAATGTCCTTTCATGTATTGAAGCCCAAAATTAAGTCTTACTCGACGTATTTCTTCGACACTGATCTTCACGCTCCTTAGCCTAAGTGCGCATATCGTGTGCCAGCCACAGTGCGTCGCAACATCGCACAATTTACACGGCTCAACACGGCGTCATACAGACCTCGAAGAGCCGATGGGTCTCACCGGTCGATATTGTAAAAAAACAAAAACAAAAATACGGCTCAATTACCTAGTTTTTGCGTAGAATATGGCTTGCTGAACAAGATCACGCGTAAGGACATCTATCCCTATCCACTAAAAGACGATGCCGTGACTGCCGGCATGGAGCATAGTTTTTATTGCGATAGCAATTATATGGACACTCTCGGCTGATTTTCCGTCGCCGTCGCCGTCTGTCGACGCCGTCATGTCCCGGATATGTATATGTATGTGTATATATAAAAAAGGCATAAAGAAAAATAATCAGCAGAACAAAATTCCAAACCACCTGACCGGGGATTCGAACCAGCGACCCCTCGCTCCGCAGCCTGCTGCGCTAGCCACCACAGTCACACGCCGTGCTCGTGCCAGCGATATAACGGCGAGCTATTCATATGCACCATTTGCCACTCGCGGTACGCAGATCTCGGAACAGCTCGAGCGTGTTTTCTATTACGCAACGCTTTTACAGTTTCTTTCACATTGAAAACTGCCCTTGAGATGCGCACAAAAATGTGGCTCCCTTCTGTGGCTCCCTTCTCATTATGTAGAAGGAAAAAAAGAACACCGGTCACACTTGGCGTCAGACGCCAGCGCGTGGCAGGAGACGCAGAGGGGTCATTCCACGCGCCGCAGTTCAAAAGAAAGAGAAGTATCAAACAGCGTCGAAAAGTCATATAATCATATAATCAATCCTTGGCCAATCCCCCCCCGCGTGTGTATGAGTCATGTCAAAGGCAACAAGGACAACAGCGTCGGCTACTGCATTGTGGACACTCGCAGTGCGTTGCTCAAATACAAACACGTAACAACTGCGACAATTGTTAGTTCAGGCTTGTCCTGTGTATACCTATGCGTCCTTTTCGAGCGTCCTTCTTTGTGCTGCGGCGGCGCATTGAAAGTATCGAACTGCTTGTCGTTCTTCGTGTGACAAGCTAATTTCTTGCTATCGCATTCATTGCTTCGCCCTAGTGGCGAAACTGTGAATTTTTTTTTCTCTATTCGTTGGACCTGCGCTCCGGCTGCTTGCAGCCCCAATGGCTGAACTTGACCACCGCTAACCAGCCTTCGTTAGATCCGACGGCTTATATAAATTTATTGTGACGCGATTCGGGCCGTGCAACACGCTTGCAACATTTGAACGCATGATCGGCATCCTTCGCGGCTTCAAGTGGTAGACGAATCTCTACTACCTGGATGGTACTCTGATCTTTTCAGACGGCTTTACGACCCATCAACAAAAGGTCGAAGCTGTCGTCACTAGTATCAGCTCTAGTGGCATTGAGGAAAACTTAAAGAAGTGTTGCTTTGGCGTACGAAAGCTGCTTATTCTGTGCCGTCTTCTTCCGAGATGGCGTCCTTCCGAATCCCACGACACTTCGTGCTGCTGCTACGTTTCTTAAACTGGCAATGAAATACCTTCGCGGCTTTCTATGCCTTTGATTTTATTTTACACGTTTCATTCGCCGCTTCCCCGCAATTATAGCGCATTTCACTGACCTCCGCAGCGGCCGCGACCTTTGAGTGAAGTTACATGTGGTGATGCATCCAAAAAACTCCGATGTATTCTTACGTCGCTCGCCTCCAATCTTGCGACATTTTGAGTTGCTCGCCCCATATTAGAGAGAGAAGTTTATTATGACAGAAAAGCTGAGAGCACTCCAAATGAAATTCACAAGGACGCTAGCGGCGTTGTCTTCGGCACTGTGCTTGCCCAGCGTAAACGCGGATTTGACGAGTTAGTTGTTGCTTATGCCAGCCATGCACCTACCAAAGCACGCACGAGCATACAGAAAGTACGGTTGAACCCCCCCCCCCCTGCACCCGCCAATCACTACACATTCTTGCGGTGGTCTTGTCCATCTACGACGCGTTCCCGCTGTAGCCGTCACCGACATGCCTGTGCAGCGGCGCAAAAAACCCTGCATTGCTTCTCTTATGGACTTGTTGCGGGAAGCAACGTCACCTAGCATCCCTGAGAAATCAGCCATCAAACACACCATTTGATTCTTCGCGACAGTTGATCTACTATCACAACTACCTATATACGATGGACGCAAATGGCTCTTATTCCGCGCCATCTACGTTGACATAGGCGCCACCTTCAACGCTGACTCACAGTGTGCACACGCCGAATAGTTGAAGACTTGCACTTTCCTCCAGCTCTGCTACTATCAACGCAGAATGTACCGCTTCTTCTACCGCTAATTTTGTTGCGTCGAGCAGAGCCGCACGAATCCCCCCTTACCATTCCCCTGCTCCGTAACAACCACTGACTTGCACTCTCCGCCCCTTGTACTACGCCGGCGTTGATTTGTATGGACTTCTTTTCATCACTCCTGCTACCAACTGATAGATAATTGTTGCCATCGATTACACGCTAAGCAGAGACTTCACCATTGCCATCTGCATCGGCTAGCAATGTTGCCTCTCATTTCACACCACGTCATTCTACAGCACGACGCACTACGTGAGCCGCGCATCGTCCGAAGGACGTGTATTTCATTCGGTCGTCGTCAAGCAATTCTAGAGGAATGCAAGGTCTTTCACCACACTACCACATCTTACAATCATAAAACGAATGGTTTAACAGAAACATTTAATCGAACATCAGGTGATATGCTGACAATGTACGTCACTTCCGGTTACTAAGACTGGAACCGTGTCATTCTCTTCGTGGCGTACGCCCAAAACTCTGCTACGCAGACCACGACTGGACTCTCTCCTGTCTTCTACCTATAAGGACTAGAGCCCTCCTGCACAACAACTCCTTGTCACGCTTATGTGAGTGAGCCGACGGCAGTTCCGAAGCTGCTAATTCGCTGAAGAGGGCCACTAGAGAGCGCGATCTAACGCCACTGTCGGCAAGCAGCGTCAAATACACTAACGAGATGTTTCGAAGCCTTTTAACGTCGTACACCAGTGACCAACTTGTGTGGCTCTGGACTCCTTGAGCTAGCCCCGGTTGGTCAACGAAACCTATTTCGAAGTACCGCGGCCCGTACCATATGGTCTAGCAAGCCTCGTACTTGATCTACGGCGTCAAGCCACTTGAGCTTTCTTCGATTCTAAACTTCAAGAACAAAGAGAGTCCCTTGACTCCTTTCAAGCAGTCCTGGCTTGCCACGTATATGACTCTCTTTAAAGAGGCTCGCCAACTCTCTTCAGGAGTCATTATATTCCAGGAGTCATTCCAGGACGTCATCCTGGAACCCTCGGAACTGCGGTATTTCCCCTGCAGCCACTGATGGTGATGTGGTTTGGCAGGACCCGGAAGTTCCCGCGCAGAAACGGGCTAGCTCCTTAGCTAGCAAGGATGTCACCGGCATGAGGTCCGTGAGGTGGTTGAGTGAGGAACCCGAGGATTCAGAGGCGGAGTCCGCGGAAAATACCGAGAACCCGCCACACACGGAGGCGGTCCCGGACCCGCAGTTAGAACAAGCCAAGCTGCCCAGTGGCCGAGTTTGCGGACGCTCGCCACTTGCCAAGTACCGTCTCCCTAAACGAGTCTCAAGTCGCTATCATATTGCCTGAGGACGATGTCATCGAGGACCCGCCGGTGCAGCTCACGGTTGCACCTGATGACAAGGCATCCGGCCAGGTCGGCTTCATTGCACGTGACACATTGGCAAGAAGCACCACCTTGAGTACCAGTACGACATCAGCGATACCGCAAGAGCACGACTTGCCTCTCAAGCCAGCACATGAACTCTGCCCAGCGATGTCGCAGATGTCTAGTCACACCTTGACGCGCCCCGAACAGCACAGACGTCCACGTGCAGTGTGGGCAGTCGCAGTACTGCAATCTGGATTCCCTTCCATGTCTTTCCAGCTGCGAAAGGGTAGTCGTCACGATGACGTGCAGCCGATGTGCCAGTGTCACCTGCTAGCCCCATATTCTGCAGGTGACCGCATTCATTCACAGCGCGCACGAGACCTGCAACGACCACCTCGACACAGCCAGGGTCGTCCACCAGAGTATCTGGGATTTCAGCACGACAAGTCGCGACGCACTAATGACCGACCACCACGGCACTCCCAGTGTCGCCCTCCGGAGACAATTTCGGCAGCTTCGCGCACTCGCAGTCGTGGCCGAGTGTAATGATAACGAGTGGCAGCGGAGCTTTGGCTCTCGCGCTGGACCAGCGCGAGAAAGAAAAAGACGAAGGGCAGAAGAAAAACAGCCGGCCCGTAGCAAGGGTGCTGTCTCTGTGTCTCTCTTATTACTTTACAATACTCTCTTCTGAGAACCATGTGACCCTCAAGAGAGTTAACATGCATCTTTAAAAAGAGTCGTATACGTGGCAAGTCATGACTATCCCAAAGGAGTCACAAATACTCCTTTTTTTCTTAGAGTGTAGTAATCAACAATTTCGAGGCAACAGATTGCGCAGTGGACTAGGTGATTCCACGAGAGATCCGGTCGATATCTGAGAGCCGCGATGAGGTAGACCAAGCATTTCTTGAGGAAGATGAAGCGATTAATATGTTGAACAGGTACGTCCACCTTTCTTGTGATGTTTGTAGGCGAGGTTGCAGGCTGCAAGATGTGCACGCGTAGCCCTTTAGAGAGCGGAAGCAGCCCAACACCGCACATGCTAGAGACGAATAAAATCTCAGAATACATTTTTGCTGAAGACAGGCTACCAGAGTGAAATTTCGCTGCAGCAAAATAATTAGTACTGTCAGGGGTGCGACAGCCAAAATAGAATTCGGAGCAGTTTTTGGAGCAGCCAAATGTTACTTTTGGAGCATGAGAATCTGAATTTGGAGCAGCTTACGGGGAAAAAAACACCAATTCTTTATCACGAAAGATCAAATTTAGAGCAATATAAAAAAGGCTTACATTTAGAAAAGAAAACAAAAATATGTACAATCCATTCAACATCACCTAAATCGTGCAGAGGGAACATGAGCACTGCTATTTTAATAAAAGTAGTATTGTGAGCCCCCCCCCCCCCCCCCACTGAACAAACAATGATAAAAGTCCACATTAATATTTCCCGTGCCTGTCAAATCTTTAGACAGACAATACGAATTCAAATGTGGATCTGCCAAGCTGGCGACCATGAAATTAGAGAGATTCGTATAACTAACGAGTATGAGTGGCGGAAGAAGAGAAACTAGCGCACATTTTTTTTTCTCGCGCGGCATAAATATCATACACCGCTCTAAATGATTGACAGTAACTTTTGGAACGTCAGCGATCATACTAGTTCTCAATATGCCGCGTATACATGCATGAGTAATTGAGGAACAAACTGTGCTGTGTCATGTGACTAGTGCTAATAGCCCCTTCCAAATCTTACTACGCTTTTCCGCAGGGCACCGGTGTACAGCGGCGAAGGTGGTTTAAGCAGCATTCTGCATGGGATAGAAAAAGGCCAAGAAATTTTCTATCCCCTACCCCCCCCCCCCCCCTTTCTTTTTACGCTGGGGTTTAGGGCACAACTTCTCGGCTCGCTTGCAAGGCGCGTTCGACCAGACAAAGTAACAACGCGCGCGCCCATTGGCCTGGCGACGGCACCGGATATCTGTCGGCGGGACGACGCAACTTCAAGGCAGAAAAATGTTTCATGTGCCGTTGCTATGGCAACCAACGAGGTCGCTGGCGATGCCGGCGTTCGCAGCACGTCGAGTTTGTTCGCACGCGGAAAACGCGGCATACGCTTCCAGCTTCATTTCCTGAACATGCCATAGCCGCGTTTGCTGAGTAGGGGTGCTATTCTGGACATTGTCAAATTCCGCCATTAGCCTGATTTGATTGGTCACGCGAGGTCGTTCGTGTTGTGGCGCTGTGATAGCGTTACGACACAGGAATTCGCGATGACGTAACGTGAGGAAAAAAAGTTATTTTTTTCCGAAGTAGCCCTTCACCTAGCTCTACCATGTGTAAAGAAAGGTTTGGAAAGGTTTGGACTGAATAGGACGACGACGAAGTGTCTTCTTGGTAGAACGCTCGTTTCTGTGCTCTCCTGAAGTTTTCGCGAAACCTTCGCTTTTTCGAGGTGCCTCGCCTCCCCGTCTTGCGGTCATGGACGCGGAGCATGCCAGAGGCCCGCCTGGCCAGAAGTCATCACGGCCGTCAACCGCAAGGAAGCGAGTTGGCTCTCCCAGTGACACTGAAGACACCGAGCTGTACTCTATGCCGGAGGATGACACATCCGACGACAACTTCATACCCGTCCGGAGTAAGAGGGCGAAGAGAAAGATCATCGACGCATCGCCGTCAACTCCTGCGAGTACAGCGACTATGCGGTCAAGGCCTGCGTGCTGGCCGCACGTGATCATCTTCATGCCGGAAGATCCCTCAAGCAACCTACGACTGCTGAACAGGCAAGCCCTATCCGTTGTTCTGGAATGTGCCGTGCCAGATCAAATTAGAGACATCAGAATAAATCCACGGAAGAATATCCTCGCCATAGACGTGAACAACGTGAGTGCGCTAGGACAGCTTCAACAAGTGACGGAGCTAGGTAGCATTAAAATGCGCCCCTTCATCCCGATGGATGACACATCCATAGCCGGTGTAATTTACGACATCGACATTGCCATTCCCAATGCTGACTTGCCTACCTTCATCAAGCCGGCAACCGAGGATTGTCATTACGCAAGTGCGCCGCTTGGGCAATACGCGCTGCGTAAAAGTGATTTTTAAGGGGGATTGCATGCCATCCCACGTTAAAGTTGGACATTTCCGTCATCCAGTTCGGTCACTCATCCAGAAGCCCCTTCAATGTCATCAGTGCTTCAGGCTAGGCCACGTCAAGGGCGTGTGTCCCAACTCGCTACTGTGTCCCCGTTGCGCCGAACCTCATGCAGACGACATCTGCCGTGCTACTACTCTGAAGTGCGCCAACTGCAGTGGTCCTCACGCTGTCTCGTCAAAAGACTGCCCTCGCATCAAAAGAGCACGCGGTTCTCAAGCAAATGGCCAGAGACAACTCGACCCACAGGGAGGCAGCCGAAGTAGTCCGGCGTCGGCATCGACGTCGGCATCATCGCACGTCTTCAAAGAAGGCGCATGCTCGAAATGATAGTGTCCACTCTGTTGCGACACCATTCAGTCGCGCCGCGAATGTACCCACCACTTCCACGCAGGTAGCGGATAAACATCTTTCTCCAGAGGAATGGCCTACTCTTCCGACCAGCTCCCTTGCCAAGGAACCTCGGAAGGTCGTTGCCCGACCGGAGCCTTCTCCAGTCATAGATGATACACCTCAGACAGATTGTCGAGTCATCTCGGTGCTGCGTTCTCTCTTGGAAGCTATCCGAGTGATATTAGTTGACATGAAGACGACGTCTGCTCGAAGCGCACTTAAAGTGCTGGACGCCCTAAGCCCAGTGCTTGAATCGCTCAAATAGAAAGATGGCTACCCACACCTCATCCTTCCGCAAAGAAGTCACGGCAGCGTCCGTCATCCAATGGAACGCCAGAGGCCTAAAATCACGTCTTTCAGACTTTCGTCAGTTTGTGTATACCAACGTGTTTCCACTCATCGTCATTTGTGAGCCCAATATGTCGAAACCAATCAGACTGTCAGGCTACGATGCTGTCATGTCTTCAACAAACGGCGCGTGCAGCAAATTCATCGTTTTTGTTCGTCGTGAACTCACCTATGTTGTGCAAACAATTGCGCCTCACGATGAGAATCAATATGTATGCATCACTGTTAAAAAGAACAAACTCATGTTCACTCTCATTGGTGTGTATATATCGCCTTCAAGCAACTTCGATTCAGGAAGATTAGCGGATATCTTGAGTGTTTGTCCTGCACCATGGATTATCATAGGAGATTTCAATCCGCACCACCCTGCATGGGGAAGTACTAGGACAAATGTAAGAGGACGGAGATTGGCAAGCATCGTCCACAGCTATGGCCTTACTCTCCTGAACGATGGTAGCCCCACCTTTCTTCGAGGCGTGACATACGGCAGCTGCCTCGATCTTGCTTTCGTCTCCAACTCTCTCGCCAGATGTGTCAAGTGGTTTCCAGATGTTGAGACTCATGGGAGCGATCACATTCCCATCTACCTTAACATCAAAGGCTTGTCTAGGTCTGGTCCACGGAAGACCATTCGAACGATTCAATGGACCACTTTCAAATCTGACATGGAAAATGCTTGCAGCGAGGGCCTAAGATCAGGGTTAGAGGAAACAATCAAGAATATAATGAAAAGCGCCTCTCGCACGTTGACGACGACCTCTTCCAAGCGAAACGATTTCGACATAGAGTTGGAGCGACTTCGAGCACTTCGACGCCCGGCGGAACGTCGATATCGGCGCACGAAATCAATCCACGACCTTAGGGCAGCCAGGAGGATGCAAAAGAAGATTCAACGTCACATGGATAAATTAGCGTCCGAACGTTGGAAAACGTTTTGCTAGACACTAGATCCCCGCAAGCCACTTTCTCACATTTGGAAAACGGTGCAAGGTCTGCGTCGCCTTCCGGAACAGCGTTTTCCATTTAAAGCGCTCGCGCTTTTTCAAGGGCGGCAAGACATCGATGTCGCTGAGGACTTTTGTGCGCGGATCGCCAACCAAGCGACTCGTCCAGATTCTCCAGCCCGAGGTGACATCCCCCATTCCCGTGACTGCCGCATGGATCTCCCTTTTACAATGGAGGAACTCGAGGCGGCACTAGCTCTCTGCAGGCGTTCTACCACTCCAGGTCCAGATGGTATTTCATACCGAGCTTTGGGCAACCTCGGAGAATGTGCAAGGAGAGAGTTGTTGAGCCTCTACAACTCCTCATGGAAGGATGGCAATGTTCCCGAAGACTGGAAAGTAAGCCGGTTGGTGCCCCTCTTGAAGCAGGGCAAAACCCCACTCGCGCTTGCTTCGTACCGCCCAATAGCGCTGGCCAGCTGTGTAGGAAAGCTCATGGAACGTATGATCCTTGGCCGCCTGGAGTGGTATCTTGAGCACTACAAGATCTATCCGAACGCCATGGCTGGTTTCCGACGCGACCGCTCTTCCATCGACAGTGTAGCTGATCTCGTTTCGTATGTTCAACACGAAAAGTCCCGTAAGCGACTATGTGTAGCTTTGTTCCTTGATGTGAAAGGCGCATACGACAACGTATTACATGAGGCCATTCTCGATGCTCTTGCAGCGGTTGGCCTCGGTGGCCGAGTTTTGTCGTGGATTGCAAGTTATCTGGCTGCAAGGTCATTCTTTCTGTTAACAGACGATGGCCCAACTACACGACGCTATACCACCAGGGGCGTTCCTCAAGGCGGAGTTCTCAGTCCGACGCTATTCAACCTCGCACTTGTTGGTCTTCCTGAATACTTGCCAACTACCATCAAGATTTCAATATACGCAGACGACATATGTGTATGGACTTCGGCAGTCACACGTCCTCAGATACGAGCGCGGCTTCAAAGAGCAGCAACTTTGACAGCGTGCTACTTGCGTAAACAAGGTCTCAACATATCACCAGGAAAATGTGCACTAGTGGCATTCACTCGCAAACCAATGTTACCTTACGCCATCTCAATCGACGGGCGCCCCATTGGTTACGCCAGAACTCACAGGTTTCTTGGCGTAATTGACAGGGACCTCTGTTGGAGCCGGCACGTGGCCTACATGAAGCAGCGCCTGACAGCAATTTCCCAGTTGTTCAAGTTTTTGGCAGGAAAGACGTGGGGGGATATCAGTAGACGCTATGCTGGAACTCTACAGAGCGCTGTTTCTCGGTTTTCTGAGATATAGCCTACCTGTGCTGAGCAATACTTGCAAAACAAATATTAGAGTTCTACAGGCAGTACAAGCGCAAGCACTCTGAGTGTGCATTGGTTTGCCCAGATGTACGTCAACAGAGGCAACTATTGCGATTGCTCTTGACCATCCAATGCAAACTCACATTACGGAGGAAGTCCTGAGAACGCACGTTAGACATTTTGCACGTGCACCCTGTCATCACCTTGCCACACTGCCTTCAGACAGGCCCCAAGCATCATTCTCTAAAACTGTTGTTAAGTACAAAGACAAACTTCCCTCGGGCTTCACCACTGCATCTAAACCATCTATGCCCCCTTGGTGTCTCATTCGACCCGCCGCTCATCTCAGTGTGCCAGGAATTCGAAAAATGCCCCCCACCTCCCCGAAGGGAATCGTGAGGAAATGCGAATGCATTTCGCGCGCGCTTCACTCCATTTATATATACGTGCGAGCGAGCGGACGGGAGTGTGGGGCGCAGGGAGGAGAGAGAGCGAACGGCGAGAGAAGGAGCGGCGAAGCACTGCACCTACCCTCTGCTACACTCTCCACACACGCGGGAGCACCGCCGAGCTTCCGCGATGCGAGCGCTCTCACACACCAGAGCGCGCTCCTCCTCTCCACTCACTCTCCGCTACTCCGCCAGCACCAGCTGCTCCGGTTGCTCGGGGCGAGGATAAGCGCGCGCGCCCGCAGCTGTTGCTATGGGAGAGGGAGTGAAAGCGGAGAGATAAAAAAATTACACCATCTTCCGCTAAAGGGAACCATGTGTAGATGTGAAGCAGCGGGCGCTAACGCTTACACCGGCGGCGGCGTTGACGCTGGCGCTCATCGCAGCGTTGCGCAGGAGAGAAAACTGGGGATGCGTAAAGCACGCAGTGATGGAGCGGTGTTTCCTACTGGAACATGCCAATCGCTGCTAATGTGCAATGAGAGACAGAAGACTCCGACTGGACACAGAGACTCGCACTCGGCTTTTAGTTAACGCGGACGCTGCGAATATTTATTGTTCCACAACGCACAGGAGAAATCTCCCACCGGCACCACCTTGGAGGTCAAGATCCATTGCTATATATACGGGGTGGCCAGTGAACGGTTGTGCAGCGCGAGCAGTCGGTTTTTTCAACCAAGAAACTCGCTAGCAGACGCTGCCTGCGTCGGCGTCGCGAGGCGAGAGAGGGGGGGAGCGCAGGAGAGGAGAGGGGGGCGACACGCATGCGCAGTGGGAGTGTGAACGCCGTGGGCAGGGATGCGTAGAGGAGAGAGGAGGGAGCGTAGGAGAGGAGAGAGAGGGGGGACGCGCATGCGCAGTGGGAGTGTAGACGCCGCGGGCAGGGATGCCTGGAGGAGAGAGGAGGGAGTGTAAGAGGGGAGAGGGGAGGCGCATGCGCAGTGAGGGTGTGGTTGCCGCGGGGACGGATGCCTAGATGAGAGGAAGAGAGGAGGTTTTTTATTTTTATTTTTTTAAAGGGTTTGCGCATGCGCAGTAAGGGTGGTCACGCCGCACACCACCACCACCGGATTAAGCTTCGCCATAAGATACTTCACATCTAACACCTGCCGGCGCTTACCTCCTCAACCTATCCTCCTCCTCCTCCTCCTCCTCCGCGGACAACGCTGGACAACGCTGGACAACGCCGGACAACGCCGGACAACGCCGGACAACGGCGGATGCCTGACATAGCCCGACTATGAAATGCATTCGCATTTAAAAAATCTGACCTGTCATCGCCTGTACTGAAGCAACTGTCGCTGCTTCTTTTGCACGAGAGGTATGCGGACAGTGTACATACCGATGGTTCAACAAACCTCCAGTGTTCGTCCGGTGCAATGGTTGTCCCAGCAAGAGTTATTACCATCACCTTTAGGACTGACCACCCCACGACGTCGACGGCTGCGGAACTAGCTGCTCTGCGCACTGCACTTTGTTTGGTCACTCGGGAACCACCTCAACAATGGTCGATCTTCAGCGACTCCAAGGCAGCCCTACAATCTGTGCTATCAGCGATGCGTCGAGGGCCATACGAACAGCTGGTATTTGAAATTCGATGTCTTCTTCATACAGCCCATGAGGAAGGGCACCACGTGACGTTTCAGTGGCTTCGAAGTCATTGCGGCGTCATAGGAAACGAACACGCCGATAATGCCGCTCGGGCAGCTCTTGAAGGCGCACAAGAAGACACCATACCACTTTCAAGGTCTGACGCGGCCAGCAGTCTTCGGAAGCTTGCACAGGGGATCAAGCTCTCTTTATGGCGCCCACCAAGCAATCTCACCAACCGGACAAACCATCAACACCGCCTGTGCTCTTTGATGGATCTCTATATGCCAACAGGACTCCGCCGAAGTGATGACACACTGCTTTATCGTTTATGGTTAGGTGTGGCTTTCACGAAGTCTTATTCCTTTCGCATTGGGATGGCCGACGACGCTCTCTGCGATGACTGTCGTTGCGAGGAGACGCTGCGCCACATCCTGTGTGACTGTCCGCTATATGATGTTCAGAGACAGTTACTGGCGTCTGTTCTAGCGGACCGTGACAATAGACAAATGTCTGTTGAATCTATTCTTGAATGTCGTTCACAGAGGACATCGTAGCTGAAGGTGGCCAAGGAACTACTGAAGTTTCTAAGAAAAACGAACTTGGACAAGCGGCTCTGACAGCGCTGTCGCGTACCACACCAGCGTGATGGACTGTCAATGACTGCTTGTTTGTGTGTGTGCTGTGTTATGTGCTATCTTTCTCTCTCTTTCCACTCTTTCCCCTCCCTCTTTCAACCTCCCCCATCCCCTTCCCACGTGCAGGGTAGCAAACCGGTTATCCTGGACTGGTTAACCTCCCTGCCTTTCCTTCTCTTCCATTTCTTCTTGGACTGAATAACGAAAGCGAAATATGGTACTAAGGTGCGCGTACGATGAAATTGCGGTTTGTCGAAAGTACTGCTCGCTTGATGAAGAACCGCCATGTGTGTAACATGATTGGACATTGAACTCATGGTGGTCGTTGCGTCACAGGGCCTCACTCTTTCGAGCGTCAAAATGACGTTGCGTGACGTTGCATACCGCCATATTTGCTGCTTAAAATGTGAGAACGACGAAGTGCCCCAAATTGGCCGCCATGTTGTTGTAAATTGAGTTGCTTGCTGTTGCTCGTTCGATGTGTCGCCTCCCAGACGTATGAGTAGAGGTCATTCCGTAAATTACTTTGCTAGCATGTTTCGGTTAATATTATCACAAAGTAGTGTATGCAAAGTTTGCTTGTAAAAATAAAAGCTTGTTACTTCATTTGACTTGTTCGAAGTTGTGGTTCTCGCCGCAAGAGAACGCTTCATATGCGACAGAAAATGGCGCTGTCCTTCGTCGTGTGGTAGTTGGAGGTTCAGGAGCGAAAATAATTCCGCGATTCGCGCGATACTTTTGCAATGCCCGATGAATCGTTTCGACTGCGGTGCCGGCTGACGACAAGCATGGTGCGATGACTGCGCGGGAAGCTTCGCCAGGACCTGGAGAGGCGGCGTACGGGCACGAAGAACAGCCCCGACCATTGATCTGCAAGTGCTTTGCGCCCTTCGCTTCATCGCCACTGGCATTTACCACGGCGCGATCGCAAATGACGAAGACGTGGCCACGAGCCTGTCCAGTGCGAGTCGCACGATTAATGCTGTCGGGGAAGCGATCGTCCAGCGCGTCGGCGTTATGTGGATCACCTTCTCTGCCAGCGCGGAGGAGCCGGCCGCGGCGAAGGAAGGCTTCGTCCACATGGATTCAAGGTCTCCAGGCTGCCTACTTTTCCAGAAACGACTTTTACACCCTCAACGTCATAGTGGTGAGGACAAATTTGATCTTATCTAAAGTTCTGCATGCCGTTAGTAGAGAATGCGAAGGAGGCACTTGAAAGACAGCTTTTGGCCACTGTCCCATTTTTTAACGACATTTTCCGTGGCTCGAACTTCAGTGATAGTAAAGAACGCAGTATTCGCGGTAAACAAAGTTCACGTCACTATTTAGCTTCGATAGAAGTGACTTGATGACACACACAGAAAAAAAAGGTTCATCGTGCTTCATACTTGATCGCGGTACATGACTTGTATTGAAGAGATGTAATCCATGAAAAGAAACCAGACATACTGGGTGCGCCCCAATTTCACAAACATTGATATGCAGACAAGCAGTAACTGCCACGTATGAAATGAGAGATAGAGCTGTCGAAGCTGCGCTTCAAAATCAAATGTAGAGAAATAAGTTCGCTGCACCACTGAATTACGGTTGTACTGCGTGTGGCTGGCTGTATTGCTGTTGCCGACTTTCTTCCACTGCACGCAACACTTTGCAGGTATCTGACCAGTGTTGCGGATCACTGCTCTGGTACCTTGAGTTTGTACACATCTTTGCGTGGAGGCCATCTGCTTTGAGCCGGTGCTTAGGCAGTGGACGCCGTGGTAGTTGATAGGTATGCAAGCTTGAGAATGCGTGTATGGTGTTTAATGTAGCAAAGGCATTAGTCATGGTTCTTTTATTACTTGCTGCATGGTTCCCAACTTCTCAAGTTTGTTTTATCCTCTGAATTTCTGCCCCATATGTTAGTACTGGCAGCATACCCCAGTTGCATAGGTCAGCACTTTAAGGGAGTACTCACTCAAACTCACTCACCACAATTTTTTCAGCCATATCCCACTCACTCACGTTCATACTCACGCCTACTCACCCTCATGAGTGCTCATTCACGTTCGCACTCACGTCCACTCACACTCATGAGTGCTCACTCACGTTCACACTCACGACCACTCACACTCATGAGTTCTCACTCACACTCACACTCATGAGTACTCACTCATACTCAACTCACCACGTTCAAATGAGTATGAGTGAGTGTGAGTTGAGTGCACTCAGGAGTGTGTGCCGAGCTATGCCCAGTCGTACACTATCTCCTCTGGTAGCGCCGGTGTTCCCTGTGATTGAAAAATCTCTCGGGCACACATCTTACAAAAAAAATCGTACTGAGAGCCCTGGCAGCACACAATAATCCATCTCGTTGTCAGTGTATAATTGCAACTTGTCTTTCTGTGGTCATGGGAAAGACTGCTAGTGCAATAGAAAAGTCAAGCATGAAAGAAACTTCCATGACGACATCGTGTGATCCTTTATTATAAAGTGGTGAAATAGTATAAATAGTAAACATGTCACGATACAGAAATGCAATGCTACATTCAGAGCCTATGTTGATTAACAGAATGGATGAAATTGAACTGCCTTCAATGTGCCTTTACAGAAACAAACCATACGTATATAGAGGACAGCTTCTATGAAAAAAGAAATACAAATAAGCAAGCACAGCCTAGTGCTATACAGAAATAAAATGATTTAACTGACTTAACTCAAAGGTACTTACGGTCATGGTTCATAAAAATAACTAAAAACAATCCGAACCATTGCAAAAAAAGTCTGCTGTCACTTTATATTTACAGCATAAGCACAACAAAACCAAGGGAAACCGAGCCTCGAGTGCACTGCCCGCCTGCGGCCACCGCCCACAAATCAGTCCTATTCAAACAAATGAAAGCGCTACACCCTCTTCACCAAAGTCACTCGCCCCTCCTGGTCTATGAAAAAAGTTAAAGGTTGCACTTCAGCATCTTCATTGTCCTTCCCCCCTGACGAAGAAATCGAGCTGATTCCAAACCGTTTGGAAATTAACTCATCTTTTTTTCATTGGAGCCTTTCTAAAGCCGTAGTTAGCTAACCCAACCAGACAAGCAATTTTGCGAATATCTCTATCTGTCGAAAAATGAAAAGGCAGTACATATTGCTGACACAGTACCTTGTAAAAGAAGTGAGAAATGTATGGCACACATTGAAGTATATATTTATGTTGTGCTAATCAGAACACTGTCCTGTGCAGGACTCAGGGCATAACCTCTGCAACCTTGGCTACTTGTCCCCTACCCTGGAGTACATCCTGCGGAATCCCCTCCAGCCCGATTCAACCGCGCCCACTGATCACTGTGATGCGTCGTCGAACAGTGTGCTGGAGTCCTCACGGCCCACTTTTGGTGCGTGCAGAGGTACTGGGCACTACTATGGCCCACTCTACACGTCAAAGATCGTCGCAGTTTGCGTGGTGCTTCACAACCTCGGTGTTCGGCAGCAGCTGTCCGAGCCAGACAACATTCCTGGCACTGATCCCGAATGAGAAGATGCGGACCTTTACAGCAACAGCGACGATCCGGCATCGGTAGGCGGGACCACCTTCTGCAGCGGTCCACAGCTGGGCACCCCTGCATGTGACAGGATTATATTCCTGCGAGATCTGTGCATAAACATGAAACACAAGAAGCGCTTTTTTTTTCTCAAAGCAAAGTAACCACTTGCATTGTGTTCGATCCATCTCCGCCTGTTCTCCTGCAGTAAGCACGTGCATAGCTGAAACGTCAAGCCCACCCAATTGAAACGCAAGCTTACCTGATTGCGCTGCGATTCCCCACCTCGGGATCGCGCTGCCGCCGCTTTCCTTCTCCGGCGGCGGCCTTCTGCTGGGGCCCAGTCGGTAAAGGCACTCTGTCGGCGTCTGTCACAGCTCCCGTCGTACCAGCGGCAGCAAATCGCCCTCCAATTATGGGAACGATCAGTAATAAAATGCAACATCGCGGCCCACTGTTCGCCGCTCAGTCACTGCCACAACAAACAAAACACCTCACACAATAACGATGCACGCAATGTCGACGCTGGCTTGACTGGTTCGCTTAGTGGCTAGAAAAGTTGCTATGGCTGCGCTAAATTGCAGACGATATCGTCTGCATTACGACTTCAAAGCCGCACGCTTCACTTTCGTTTTATTTTCTTGTTGTTGCGTTTTCAATTAAAGAGACGAAGTTTTACTTAATTGCACGTTTCTTTGTATTTCATGTCGCCCTTACGTCACGTTTCGCAAGCAGTTCGTGCGTTTGCGTCACCATTGTGTACACGTCACGCCTACGTAAAATTTGACAGAAAATGGCGGAAGTCCAGAATAGCACCCTAGGAAATTCATATTTCCCGCGTAGTGCTGGCTACGGCAGTGCATTGTTGTCTGGAAGTTGCGTCGTCCCGCCGAGAGGTATCCGCTGCGGTTAGCGAACCGATGGGCGCGCGCCGTTGTTACTTGATCTGGTCGATCGCGTCACGCGAGTGTCCTGACCTAATGAGTATATATTACACCGCAGTTTAGGATTAGGGTCTGCGCACCTGGATTGATTGATGACGCAAACTGCAGGTGGCCAACGTGGATTCCATTTCTCGCTGAAATTAGTGCAACTGAGAAAATATTGAGGCTGGTCGCGCATTTTGGCGCCGCGTGGCGCAATTTCACCAAATTTCATGGTTTTGTCTCAGCTGGGCGCAAAAATTGGGAATTGTATCAAATTGGAGCAATTGGTGCAGCTGTTGCAACACTGGTACTGTAGATTTACGCACAATGCAAGCTGATGACAACCATCGAAGGCACTGTAGTGAGAACACACAACAAAGGTCACTTTGGCCCTTTATGTCTCGTTAACAAAGAAAATGAGGATATTTGATATTGAAACCGTGCATTGACTGACATAAGCACTCTTCGGTAAAAAAAAATTTCCTCATAACTGACACCAAATTCTTTTGTTGTTTCTTGAAAACGGGCTTTTTTGAAGAAAACTTGGTTTTTAAACTATTTCTTTCTTTTTTTACGCTGCTTGTAGGAAAGCGATCTCTCGCAGGAATATTTCAAATGCGTTTTTTCTATATGTGATACAGTTTTGAAGTTTCTGTGTAAAATAGCAAACGGGCGCAGACGCATCAAACTTAGCGATTTGGGCCGTGTTTGCCTTTTTTTTTACATTTTTTCCCCTTGGAGGACAGCATCAAGAAAGCATGGATGTAATTCACAGTATTCCCTATTAAAATCAACACCAAAAATTTACGACGCAACATTTATAGTTCGCATTAAATTCGGCTGCGAAATCCGAAAATATTGCGGTGAGCAAAAACAAGACGCCCGCGCCACCACCTTCAAATATTTTTTTCACGCACTCGGAGCGTTTTTCGGAAATAAAATTTTCGGTTCCTTGCACTTTGAATGTGCCTGCACATCATATAAAAATCCCAGACTAAACAAAAGATCGACCGGACATGCATGTTCGATCTTTCGTGGAATCACCTGCTAAAGCCTTACTATCTCTGTGCAGAGGGATTCTGCCCGTAATTCGCCAGGATGGCTTTGTTTCGGAAGGGAAATAGAGAGTTTTAGAACACCGTACGCAAAGCTTGCGGGCGTTGCGGTTGTAGCGTTGGCGTTCGTCACTCGGGAGTTTTCGAATAGCGTACGCAAAGCTTTGCTGTTGTGGCGGCAGCCAAGCCAAGCCAAGCCGCCAGGCAGCGCCACCCTCCGCTGCTCTCCGGAACCTCCAGAGAACCCGAATAAAACCAGTTTATGTTTGGGATTCACACCGCGCGGTTGTGTCTGCTTCTCCCGCGCGTACACGCGTCCCAACAGTGGTGACCCGGACGAGCCTTACCGCCTCTTTCAAGCGATCGACGCCATGGAGACTTCCCCTGACGCACCGGCCATATCCGCCTGTAGCGCAGCTTGCGCCACCTAGGTTTCAAAAGACTAAATAAAGAGTGGTTGCGCGTGGTCCCGATAGAGGGGGCTACTCCAGAACATTCTAGAAACAGGTTGTGACGTCGTCTCGGGCTCCCGAAAGGCTTTAAAAGGAGAGCAGGGAGCGGACGAAGGGAGTGGTGGTCCGCTGCGCGGGTTGAATGTGTCTTGGCTCGTACCCTGACCTTTCCTCCCTCGTATACAGGCCGGCACGAGCGGGAACAGTGTCTTAGACCATCTCTGACCATTCCCGACTGCGTGTCGCGCCCGGACCGCCGAACGTACTCGATGTACACCTACGGGAACAGCGGCTTGACGCCGCAATGACCGTGAACTCCCGTGGCACGCTCGCCTCACGCCGCCGAAGCGGCAGTACCCCCTCTTGGTGGAGACGCGCGCCGCCCCTTGCGAACTGAACCCTGTTGTTGTATTCATTGATCCCCTGGACTTTGAGTTCGCGACCGTCAGTTTCCACACAGCTGGAATTTACTCGCCACAAAGTGGTGGAGGTGCGGGGTAAATTACAGCATGGGGAACGAAAAACCTTCGCGAGGGCAGGCGCGCCGCGCCCGTCGCGCACAAGTAAAAGCACGCAGCCTCAACGAGCGTTTCGAGTTGCTGATCCAGTTGGCAGAGAAGAAGAATTGGAAACGTCAATGAGCGACGGAAACCGAGTACTGAGAAGTCGGACCATTAAGATTGTGATGGAGCAGCAGAACAACGTAGCTGATAGCGCCGTGATGAGGCCGTTCGGTCCCCCTCCGGTCTTCAGGGGCCAGGCCGATGAGGACGTCGAAGACTGGCTTCGAATTTATGACCGATACTCCATGGCGTTAAACTGGAACGATGCGCAGAAAGCCCGAAATTTAGTGTTCGTCCTCGACGACGAGGCGCGTCGTTACCCTTACAAAAATTTTTGGTAACGTTGACTTGACGGTCTAAAGACAGTTGTTACTAGAACCTATCAACAATCAAAAGGGTGTCTACTAACTGTCTTTATACTTCTTTACTAACGTTCTATGAACGCTCTGGCTGCAATTGGCCACCAACTTTGAACAGAGTCATGTTCATAGGTGGTCTGTTGACCTCGTAGTAACGGCCTGTGAACTAACTTTCTGTCAACGCTCTGGCTGCCAACTTTGAACAGAGTCATGTTCATAGGTGGTCTGGTGACCTCGTAGTAACGGCCTGTGAACATTGTTCATTTGACGCCCTAGTAACATTCTTTCAAAAGAAAGACTGTCCGTAAGCCTTCTGTCAACCATCTAGTAACCTGTGTCTGTATACCCTCTGGCAGCAGTTGGTTACAACCATTCTAATGAAGCACGCTCATACGCACTCTGTTAGCGCTTTGTTACTTCCCACAGCGAGACCGCTGGCTTCTAGGATTTCTTTACCGTCGAAATGCGACCGCCGCGGCCAAGACCGAACACCCGTCTTTCGGATCAGGAGCCGCGGACACCGCATCCACTAAGCCGCAGCGGTGGTTACGCACTCTGTTGGCATTCTAACACTGCGTACAAACACTTGCCTTTCGGCAACATGCGTATATGTACAAACAAGTTGCCAGTAGAAGACAACACGATCTAGAAGATGCGTGAGCGAGAACAAATCGACGAAAAATTGCATTAAAAATCTTTATTTTTGTGTGCATGACACTACTGATTCAAAGATATTCACTTCCATTACTAGTCACACGATTGACTTACTCAACATAGAAAAAAAACACTAAGTGAACACACTTCAAACGCACTCGTGATTTGCAGAATATTTTGAACACAAATTAACGTTAGCACAGTTGGACTCAGTTGCACAGTAAATAAACCTTTAACATAAAAGAAAGCGCTGTAAAGATAATAACTTAAAATATTACAGTAGCATTAGATTTAGCCAAGTGAACAACGAATTCACAGTTAAATTTTAGAAATAACACTAGTTGTAAAACACCAACTAAATTTAAGCATTTGGCGAGGTAGTAGCTGCGATGTCACATCTCAGTAGCCCAAACTACGGCATGAACCACATTTCCACGAAAACCTCCCACGCGTGCCCATTCGATCGGTAAGAAAATAGAAATATAATAGCGAATAGAATTGCAAGCACAGCATAATAACAGAATAAAAAAAAGAGGGCGATCAAGAGTTAATCTTTAGAATAAATTGGATGCGATAAGAAATGTTCGATGAGAGGTAAGAGCAGTCAACGCGTGGCCTTATCTGTAGCTTGCGATTCGCGAGTCCACTTTGAAGCACGGGGCTGCTGGTTGCTCGTTGCGGTGAACTCTGTCGAAAACAGTGGCGGACTCATGCCAAGCGTCGGTGTTCTTGCCTTGGTATTTTCACGACTTCACCTACAGGCTACTCATGTCCGCGAGCCCGCACTTGAAGAATTCTGCCGTTCGGAATGGGGCACTCAGGCTGGATCTCGCCGCAAACGCGGCCCAGGTCGCAGGAAGTGCACAAGCACGTATGGCTCACACGAGGAAAGTTCCACAACGCTTCGCTTCCCCACATACGATGAAATCGGTATCACAAGCCTACAATCACGTAGTATCACATTCAATCATATAAATCCACAAACTTAAAAGCACACGAGAAATCGAGAAACGGATGAGCCACGTGCAACTACGACACCTTCGCGACGACTAGGAGAAAAGGGACAAGACAAACAGGTCAGAACAGGTTGTCTTGGACACGGCAGCTAATGTGACGTAGCGCGCCGCGCGCCGGAGGAGGGAGGGTTGAGAACATCCTGTCCGGTCAGTTTCGGGACAATGGGGCGCATGTATCCCCACAGCACGGCGGCTCAGCAGCGAGTCGTTTCAGGTGTTTCAGAACCTCTCTTGCAAAAAAAAAAAAAAAAAAAAGAAAAGAAAAAAAAAACGCGCCATGTTCGAGGCGTTCATAAAAGCAGTACGTACACGTGTGTTGGAACCGCATTTATTTATCGTGATTCACTAGCAGGACTAATAATAATAATAACTATAAATAATAAATACACTTCTTCTCAAAGCACTTAAGAAGCGCTGAAGGAAAGAGGTGTTTACTACTTTCAGAAGGCAAAATTATTTGACATCATTTGAGCTAATACGCATATTACACTTCGCTGGTCTGTGTAGTTTATGAGCACGCGCATCACACGGTCAGTGCCTAAAAGGATGTAAGGGACGTAGTCCTGTAAATATGTCACGTTCGGTTTATGCCACAGCGTGCGTATTCAGAAAAGAGCCTTACGCTAAAAATATTCGTTCGGGAATATTCCGCTGTGTCCTGATGCTGGACATATTAGTAAAACCGGTTGCGACCAATCACAAAAAAGCATACTAAGATACGTTGTGAGTTTGCCCCATGAGGTTGATGGTAGATGTTATCGAATTTCCCCTTTTTGGGAATGTTCAATATATTGGCAAAGAAGTAGGCGGCGAATGAGGATCACTTTTTGATGGCCAGATTTTTCGGCAGAAAAGTGATTGCGCTAGTGAGCACTGTTGATCATAGGATTAAGGGAAAACTGAAGAAGGAAGGAATGGTACGCCGTCGGAGATGCTTTGCTCACGTCCCGAGTCGTATGCACGGCACTAGCACTATAGGGCATGCACTTATTTGTGTTAGCAGACCAATCCATTCGGAGGCTTCGCGCCGCAGCCTTTCCCTTATAAAGCAGCAGCACGTACAAACGAGGGCCTGTATGGATGCTATATTATTATTACACCTGTGTAGGTCCTCGTTGGTACCTGCAAAATTATATGCCCTCTCGTATATATTGATTTTATAGCTTTGGTGTGTGCTTGTGTGTGTGCGTGTGCGTGCGTGTGGGCACGCACGCACGTGTACATAGGGAAAGCAGAGTGCGGAGAGGTTAAGTGTTCGATGGCTTCTTATACTTAGCCAAAGCTAAGTCATCTTTTCAAGGTAAATTTAAAATAGTACTTATAAATGAGGTTTCCAGGGCATGTATTTACAATAGTCTTTACACGTCAGTAAGTAGCAGGCCTTTAGACGGTCTACATAATATAGTCTTTATACAATAGATAAAAGGACGCCTTTACACGGTCTAAATAATATTGTCTTTATACAATAGCTAGAAGGAGGCCTTTAGGCGGTCTACATAATATAGTCTTTAAAATATAGTAAGGAGGAGGCCTTTAGACGGTCTACATAATATATTCTTTATACAATAGTTCGAAGGATGCCTTTAGACGGTCTACATAATATAGTCTTTATAAAATAGTAAGGAGGAGGTCTTTAGACGGTCTATTAACAATTGTTACTAGAGCGCTAATGTTCATAGACAGTCACCAATGTTAATAGATGGTTACTAGGTGGTCTACTCAATGTTACCAGCCATTTTTGTAAGGGAATTGGTACAGCGCCGTACTGAGGGATGCGACAGCCACACAGCATCTAGATAGCTGGGCTGAATGGCGGGATGCACTCCTGCGAGATTTCGCCGGTGAGCACATCCGAGACTGGGCTTATATCCAGCTGCAGGAACGGCGACAGCTGCCCGGTGAAACTCCCAGGCAATATGTAACGAGCATACTACAGCTGTGCGCCCGCGCAAACACCTCCATGACAGAGTCCGAGAAGGTACGCTGTTTGATCCGAGGCCTCCGGCCTGAAATGATGGAGAGAGTTGCCATTTCGAACCCTAAGACAGCGACGGACTTCCTGCAACACCTCCAGCGGTTGACACACGTAGGAACAATGGCACAACACGCCATGGCAGCTATGCCACGTCACGCTCTCCCAGGCTTCGTGGCGGCGTCCCCATTCGCGCCCGGTACCGATACCAGCCCAGGTTTAGGCATGACAGCGGCTAGCCACAATCGCAGCGGCAATTCCGAGAAACACGCCAATACAGGGAACCCAGGCACCTCTGATCAGTCGCAGATGCTTACGGTCCTCCAGGAAAGTATTAAGGCACTGACAATCGCCATGGAAAGGATCGCACCGCACCCTGCGCGAGGATACCCGAGCAATCCATCTCGGAATGCGAGGGGCCAGGTTATATGTTTCCGTTGCCACCAGGAGGGCCATATAAGGCGTCAGTGCCAGGAACCGCTTCAAGAAACAGGCGAGTACCTACCTCAGCAGGGGCAGGGAAACTAGGAAAACGGGGCTCGGGAGTGTCGCCCCGGACAAATGAAAGCCATTCCGCCGCCGCTGTCAGCGCGCATTATTTACCCACTGTCCGTCATCGGCCGGGAAGAAAGAATTCAAACGCAGATGCTCTCTCCCGTCTCCCACGTGATGCTGCTCTGCACTCCGAGGAAGAGATGCCTCTTCTTGTCGTGACGGAGGGAAGACAAAGGGTGATCGATCTCCAGAGGGAAGACCCATTCCTGAAACCAATAATCGACCACCTACAAAACCCCGAGGACATGGCTCCGAGAAAGGTCCGTCGTGCAGCAAGGGCGTTCAGGTTGAAGGAAGATGTGCTCTTCAGGCGTGCAAAGGGCTTCCAGGAAGACAGACTAGCCCTAGCAGTGCCTAGACCTCTCCGGCTCGAGATTCTGGTATCCTGTCACGATGACATTACGGCGGGGCACTTGGGCATGAAGAGGACCCTCGACAAGATACGCCAACGATACTTTTGGCCTAAGATGTTTGCCGACATCACCAGGTATGTCGCGTCGTGTCCGGACTGCCAGACACGGAAAACGCCGCCCATGAAGCCTTCCGGTCTGTTACGACCCCTGCCGCCGGCACAGCGGCCATTTCAGCGGATCGGAATGGACTTCTTGGGACCCTTGACAGCGTCGTCCAAAGGAAATCGCCACGTGATTGTCATGATCGATTACCACACCAAGTGGGTGGAAACTGTCGCCACACCAGAGGAGACAGCGGCATGCGCGGCTGAGGCTTTCCTGGAGGCCGTCGTACTCCGGCATGGGGCTCCGGAGCAGGTTGTGACGGACAGGGGTCGTCAATTTGTGGCGGATATGATGGAGGAACTTTTTCGGCTCACCGAGACAAATCACGCGCGGACTACTGCCTACCACCCACAGACGAACTGATTGTGCGAACGTTTCAACCGCACCCTGGCAGAGATGATCAGCCAGTACGTGTCCTCCGACCACAGCGATTGGGATCAGTTCTTGCCATTTGCAATGTTTGCATACAACTCATCAGTGCACGAGACGACTGGCTACTCCCCTTTCTTCCTACTATATGGGCACGAACCGACACTGCCAATAGATGCAGCACTACGCGTTACGCCGGGCAACACTCTTGCACCCCCTAATGAAGAGTTCCTTCGACGTTGGAACACTGCCCGTGAATTAGTTCTGGAAAGAGAAAAAAGGGCCCAGAAAGCTAACAAGCGGCGTTATGACCAGACACGGCGCACGCAACAGCTCACAGCTGGTGACCTGGTATATGTACGAAGGCCGACCTATAAACGGGGGGCGCACATCGAAATTTCGGCATCCCTATGTCGGGCCATACCGCCTCGTGAGGCAGACTGCGGAAAATGACTGGGAGGTAGAGAACCGTCGGGGGCGTCGTGACATAGTTAATATCAGTCGATTGAAGCCACACCACAGCCGCGCCGAATCTGCGCCCGCGGAAGATGAGGCCACTCAACCTGCATCTCCGGTCCATGCCCGAGATGCACAAGCACCGAACGACGCGCGCAGCGATGCTGGCGATGCAAAAGATGACTCGGACGACGAGGAATTTCACGACGCACTAGACAAACCGCCCAAGGATGCGACCATGCCAGCAAGGCCGCGCCGCTCTGTGATGCCACATCAGCGGGACGACTTTGTGTACTACTGAAAAGAAAAAAAAAAAAAGAGAAGAAAAAGGACCAGCTGGACCCATGCGATCTTCAAAGTGCTGTGCGCGAACGGTGTAGTGCTCGTGAACAGCGTCGTGTGAGTGACCAGTGCGCGAACAGTGAGGTGTGCGCCAAAACAGTGACCTGCGCGCGTGAATCTGTGTGCATGAACAGTGATGTCTCCGCGAAATGTGATGTGTGCGCGTGACTCCCGGCGGACATTTTTTCTGCAGCCGCGCATCATCCAAAACGAAGAGGACACCACTTGTGACCGCACGACCGTGAAAACTGTGAACTGTGAACAATAAACTCTAGGCGCTCTGGCTGCGTGGTTGCGGACATTGCTGTTGTGGACTACGAGCGGCATCTGTTTGTATAAATGTTAATAAGATGAGTGAGGACACTCATCCTTGCGTACCGGGAAGGAATGTAGCGCAGCTTGCGCCACCTAGGTTTCAAAAGACTAAATAAAGAGTGGTTGCGCGTGGTCCCGATAGAGGGGGGCTACTCCAGAACATTCTAGAAACAGGTTGTGACGTCGTCTCGGGCTCCCGAAAGGCTTTAAAAGGAGAGCCGGGAGCGGACGAAGGGAGTGGTGGTCCGCTGCGCGGGTTGAATGTGTCTTGGCTCGTACCCTGACCTTTCCTCCCTCGTATACAGGCCGGCACGAGCGGGAACAGTGTCTTAGACCATCTCTGACCATTCCCGACTGCGTGTCGCGCCCGGACCGCCGAACGTACTCGATGTACACCTACGGGAACAGCGGCTTGACGCCGCAATGACCGTGAACTCCCGTGGCACGCTCGCCTCACGCCGCCGAAGCGGCAGTACCCCCTCTTGGTGGAGACGCGCGCCGCCCCTTGCGAACTGAACCCTGTTGTTGTATTCATTGATCCCCTGGACTTTGAGTTCGCGACCGTCAGTTTCCACACAGCTGGAATTTACTCGCGACACGTCGTCGACATCAGGCTCCCGCCGTTTTGGACAGCGGACCCGCAGCTATGGTTCCTGCAGGTGGAGTCCCAATTCACCGCTCGTCGTATTGCCGCTGAGCTAAGGCCCTAACCGCATGCACGCGATTTTCGAGCGACAGCGACGAGCGGCAGGATTTGCTGTCGCCAAGGCCCATCCGTCGCTGTCGCTTGTCGCGTCGCGCGTTTCTGGAAAACTAGAAAAGATCGCTTGTCGCCCGGAAGCGAGCGTGACGATTTCCGGCAACATGGCGCCGCCCCCGATCCTCTCTTCGGTTGTAATTTGCTCTTGATGCTTCTTACCGTGCGTACTTGAAAGACTGCAAGGTACAGACTACCTTCTTTACAGCCACATCTCACGCGCAGAGTGAGGCAGCGGCCGTATTTTGTCGTTAATCTTGTTATCGAACGCTTGTTTTGATGTTTCGGTGGTAGCTTGCTGCAATGACGGTAGCTTACTGCAATGTCAAATCGTCATGTAAAGTGCGTAGTAGCCGTCGTAGCGTATGCTTCTGGGCACCCTGTCGCGGTTAAACGAGATTTCGCGAAAGAAGAAAGTCACGAAACGCGTTTATGGCTTCCTTATGCCACACAAGACAGTAATAAATTTGGCATGTTGTCATCGGACAACTTTTAAACTTCTTTTCACAATTTATCGGCATGCGCTCGATAGCTTTCAATCTAGCAACAATGGTACTTCGTCGCCAACGTGTGGTTGCAGCCGTCGCGACGCGACAGCGCGACGGAGCTCATTTGTCGCTGTCGCTTGTCGCTGTCGCTCGAAAATCGCGTGCATGCGGTTAGGGCTTAACAAAGTACCACCACGTGGTCGCTAGCCTCCCACCGGCAATAGCGAGCGAAATACGCGATCTGCTGGTCGCTCCACCTGCAGAGAACGCGTACACAACGCTCAAACAGCTGCTCATCAGCCGCCTCACGCCGTCGGAGCCTCAGCGACTGCAGCAGCTACTGCACGACACCGAGCTCGGGGACCGGACGCCCAGCCAATTGTTGCGCCACATGAGGCAGCTGTTGTACACGGCCGGCGCAACCACCACCGATGCCGACAGCAGACTGCTTCGCGAGCTGTTCCTACAGCGACTTCCGGTCAACGTGCGCATGGTCCTCGCCTCGGCTGCCGACAAGCGCCTGTCTCAACTCGCCGAGCTCGCGGACTCGGTGCTGGCGGTCGCTCCGCCGTCCGTCGCGGCGCTACAGCCAGACATCGCCGGCCGCGCGCCTACGACCGCACTGCATGACATCCGGGAGCAGATATCCCGCCTCGCGGATACCGTCGCAGCGATGCAGGCCCGCAGCACTCCCGAGGAGCGCCCAGCAGCGCAACAGAGAATCTGCTGGTATCACAGGAAGCATGGCAACGCTGCTCGCAAATGCATTCCTCCTTGCGACTATGCGGGAAACGGGAGCGGCCGGCACTGAGGACGACCAGTGTCCCAGAGGCCCCCCGAACGTCGTCCATCAGTGTTTTTGCTCACCGACCGCGACAGTGGCCTTCGATTCCTCGTGGATACCGGCGCTGAGGTGAGCGTGTTGCCGGTTGGGTCCACCGATCGCTGTGTCCCCAGTGCGTCCCCCCCTTCAGGCGGTCAACAACACAACCATCGCCACCTACGGACATCGCTCGCTGCCACTCGATTTAGGCTTGAACATAACGTTCCGGTGGATTTTCATCGTGGCAGCAATGAAGTTCGCCATCTTGGGTGCGGACTTTCTTGGGCATTTCGGCCTTCTCGTCGACGTGCGCTACCGCCGCCTTCACGATCCCGTGTCGCAGGCAACTGTACAAGGCAATCCCTCGCAACACCCTCCGCTGAGCCCCACTCTGCTCGGGCCGTCCGGTGCAGAAGGTTTTACTCGCATTCTGCAGGATTTTCCCGAGTTGACGAGGCAGCCGCCAGCCAGCGCCGCGGCGAAGCACGAGGTACGCCACTACATCGCCACCAGCGGCCCACCCGTGCATGCGCGGCCTCGCCGTTTGCCTCCAGAGAAGTTGAAGGTCGCACGACAAGAATTTGAACACATGATGGAGCTAGGGATCATCAGACCCTCGTCGAGCGCCTAGGCATCTCCACACCATATGGTGCCAAAGTCAACGCCGGGAGACTGGCGACCATGCGGGGACTACAGGGCGCTGAACCAGGTAACGACTCCAGACAGATACCCGGTACCGCACATACACGATGTCACGACGAGGCTTCACGGTGCCACTATCTTCTCGAAGATCGACCTGGTGCGGGCATATCATCAGATTCCCGTTGCCCCGGAGGACGTCCCGAAGACCGCCATCGCAACGCCTTTCGGACTTTTCGAATTCCTCCGAATGCCATTCGGACTCCGAAACGCGGGTCAGACATTGAAGCGGTTCATGGACGGTGCTATACGCGGCCTCAACTTCTGCCACGCCTATCTTGACGACTTGCTAGTCGCCAGCAGCACTCCGGAAGAGCACGTGAATCATCTGCGCATCGTCTTCCAGCGCTTAGTGGAGCATGACATGGTCGTAAACATGGCCAAATACGAGCTTGGTGTGCGACAGCTCACGTTTCTTGGACACGTCATCTCCGCCGCAGGAGTTCTTCCTCAACCCAACAAGGTTGAAGCCGTGCAAGGATTTCCGCAGCCGACCGCCAAGCGCCAGCTTCGGGAATTTCTGGGTTTGGTAAACTTCTACCGCCGTTTCATTCCCCGCTGCGCCCAGATCCTTCAACCTCTCCACGACCTGCTGGCCACTTCACGGAATGGCTCAGACACCCTCTCCTGGTCTCAAGAAGCAAAAGAAGCCTTCTGCGAGGTCAAGGACACTTTGGCAAACGCCGCACTGCTTGAATACCCCAGGTCCGGTGTCCCGCAGGGCGTAATGGTGGATGCCTCCGATACAGCCGTTGGGGCTGTATTACAGCAGCTCGTTGGGGGGAATCTGGCGCCCGATTTCCTTCTTTTCGAGGAAGCTAACGCCTACCGAGCGCCGCTACAGCACCTTTGGGAGAGAACTGCTGGCCGTGTACGCTGCCATACGACATTTTCGCCATTTCCTGGAAGGTGTAGAGTTTTTCGTCCTCACCGACCACAAGCCGCTTACTTATGCATTGCGCTCGCTAAGCTCCGACGGTGGAACGCACACAGCACGTGAACGGCGCCAAATGTCCTATATATCAGAGTTCACGACTGATATCCGCCACGTCAAAGGCGGCGACAACGAGGCAGCGGACGCCCTCTCACGGAATCCTGTGAACGCCATTATGCCCACACTACAGGTTGATTTTTCCGCTTTGGCAGCCGCTCAACGTGAAGATGACGAACTGAAACACCTGTTGACCGCGATCACTGCCTTGAATCTTGAGTGGATCCCAGTTCCCGGATCCGAGGACAAGGTTTGCTGTGACACAAGCGTCAGTAGAACTCGCCCGTTCGTGCCCGCGAGCCTCCGTCGCCATGTGTTCGAGTCCTTGCACAGACTGTCTCATCCGGGGATTAGAGCCACCCAAAGACTGGTGACGGCAAGATTTGTCTGACCGGGCGTAAATCGGGACGTCCGACGCTGGGCACGTGAATGTGTAGCTTGCCAGCGCTCTAAGATACAACGCCATACCTCGACAGCACTGGGAACACTCCCCACTTCGGATTCTCGCTTTGATCATGTCCACCTGGACATCGTCGGCCCACTGCCACCCTGCCACGGAAAGGCTTACCTGCTGACCTGTGTCGACAGGTTCACCCGCTGGGCGGAGGCCATCCCTATCGCGGACATCACTGCCGAGACGGTTGCGAGTGCTTTCCTGTACCATTGGGTAGCCCGTTTCGGTGTGCCCTCCACGATAACAACAGACCGCGGCCGACAATTCGAATCAGCCCTTTTCACTGCCATCAGTCAGCTCATGGGCACCTCACGCATACGCACGACGGCGTACCACCCCATGAGCAACGGCATGGTGGAGCGCTTTCACCGCCAGCTGAAGGCTGCGCTCACGGCAACCGAGGAACGCAATTGGGTGGAGGCCCTCCCACTCGTTCTTTTGTGTATAAGGTCCACCTTGAAAGAGGACATTGGCTGCAGCGCCGCTGAGCTGGTCTACGGCAAGACACTCAGGCTGCTGGGAGAGCTCTTTGCGCGAGTCTCAGAGGAGGCATCCATAGCTTGCAGCGACTATGCACTTCGCCTACGCAACGTCATGAGCAAACTGCGCGCGGTACCTCCACGGCCCCCAGGGTCGCGTGTGGTGCACGTCGACCCACAGCTCACATCGTGCCCATATGTGTTTGTACGACACGACGCGGTTCGGCGACTTCTTCAGCCACCCTATGATGGGCCGTTTCAAGTCCTCCGCCGTGGCAACAAACAATTCACAATCAAGAGAAGCGGCCGTGAGGAGGTTGTGTAGTTGGACCGCATCAAGCCAGCACACATGAACCGTGACGACGCCGTGTTGCCTCCACTAAGGGAATCATCGCCAGGACCCCCCAACTTCAATGCCAGCCCAAGTCCACGAGGTGCCCTCCCGGCTGACGCACAGCGGGCGGCTATCAAGTGCACCCACTCGCCTCGACCTTTAACTCCGTTCGGCAACTCACTAAGGGGGGAGTGCTGTGGCGGCAGCCAAGCCAAGCCAAGCCGCCAGGCAGCGCCACCCTGCGCTGCTCTCCGGAACCTCCAGAGAACCCGAATAAAACCAGTTGATGTTTGGGATTCACACCGCGCGGTTGTGTCTGTTTCTCCCGCGTGTACACGCGTCCCAACACGGTCTTTGCGGTCGCCCGCTATTTCCGTCACTTAACGGGAGCCCGCAAGAGGTTAACGTACGACGCATGCGCAACGCAAACGCACAGCTTTGCGTACGGTGTCCTAAAACTCTCTAAAAGCGCCACTGATTTCCGGAGCAGAGAACGCTGCTAATGTAGAAAGAAAATAAGACGATTCGACAGCGCAAGCTTTGCGCTGGTTCGGCTATTGCTGGTCAGTCTCTAATAGTACAGTGCTTACTTAAAACGCTTCATTATACTATCAATAGCTTCCCTCATGCTTTCCTTGGATTCGATATGTGTTGCCTTATTGAGGCTGTGTTGAACTAAAATAGGCCCCTGGTTCCCCTTCCTTTGTTGTTTAAATAATGGGTTGCGCAATCAGAACTAATAAAACACGAGAAGTTTACTTGAAAGGATGTAAGAATGGGCTTGTTGGTGGTGATACATGGTGAGACTTAAGGCGCACGAAAAAACACGGACGAAGAAAAGAGACGACGAAATGTTTACTTGCTCCATTTCCAGAAGCGAAACCGGCACTGCAGCAATATTCTGGGTGCAATGCTTTAGCGAAAAAGCAAGCAAGTAAATCTTCAGCAATGACGCACTAGTAATAATAATTGCTGGAGCTTTACTTACCAAAACTACTATATGTTTATGAGGCGCGCCGTAGAGGAGGACTGGACTGGAAAAACTATGCCCTACAGCACGCGCTTAGCGCGTAGCGGGCGTCTCCCATTCCCTGTCGCGGCAGAGGAAGGTGACGGAAATTTCGACCACCTGGGGTTCTGTGACGTGAATTTACACCTACGTCCATATTGCTTTTTTAGCGCAAAAAACGACACCACAAGAAAGAAGACGGGACACAGCGCTACTCTCAACTGAATTGGTTTATTGCGTCACTCCACTCTTTATAGCAACCAGATACCGGTAGGACATGCGCTGTGCACACTATGCGCACAACCACCACACGTTGGACGCCTGAGCGCAATCATGAAAGTGAATCCAAAAAACAAAATTCAGAAGAAAACAAGGTAATGGAAGGCACACTAATGCACTGCGACCCCAATGATTGAATGAAAAAAGCTTCTGATAATTCTCTGGCAGTGGTGTCACCTACGTACACGCACCTAAATCTAAGCACTCCAGGATTGTCGCCTCCTTCGAAAATGCTAGAGCCGCGGCCACGATCAAACCCGTGTCCTTCGGTTCGGCAGCCGAGCACCGTAACCACTGGCAGCAATTCTGTAAAAAAAAAGAAAAAAAAGAAAGAAAGAAAAAAAAGAACAAAAAAAAATCAAACATTTTTTTTTTTTTTGTGATTCGAACCCCCGCCGCTTTGACCACGCGCAAGCTGCCTGCTCAGGCGCTCAAGTATCTCGGCCACAACGCGCGCCGGTTACAACGCGATAAAATGGGTATTATCAAGATACCATGGCCAAAGACCGTAGTCGACGATGCGACTGTGTTGTAGGAAACTTCATTTTGGAACGTGTTTTTCTTCACACAGAAACATGATTGCGGGCTCAAATGAAGGCTTCGTCATCGTACTACTTAGACCTCCGAGAAATTTGCAGATTTCCGTCTAGTTTTTTCAGACGGCCCGTTTTTGTCTCAAAAAACAAGGCCGGATTTCGGCCGATTCCATAGGATCCCATTGTTTAAACTTTAGTCGTCGTGGGAACAGAATGTGAAGCCCCGATGTTAACGATGCTGCATTTGTTAAGTGCGGTACAGCTCCTAGAAGGTGCGCCATTAAGAAGTTTTGCAAGTTGCACCTGTACGATTTTTTATCGCCGAAAAATGATCCTGTCCCATTGAAAACGTGAGAGCTTCCAGCAGTGGCCGCTAGGAGCGCTGATCATCCAGTGTCCCCGAAAGCTGGATATGCTTTTTGTGCTTTCAATAATACGTATGTTATGTAACACATTTTCGAAACCATTTTCGAAACCCATACAGAAGTAGCAACAGACACATGACATTTACAACCATAAAAGCATACATGGAAATCAATCACTACACTTGTTTTACACAGATGAAAGTAATGAGTAATTTGGGTGATCATTCTGGGCCGATTTCTGCGAGGAGGGACGAAAGCCGGGGGGTTCCTAGTTCGAATTAAACCGTTGTAGATACCGACACGTTCGAAGTATCGGGAGTTTTCCCCCGTAGAAATACATAGAGCTGTGTCAGTTCGAACTAACTGTAAGTTCGAATTAACAGAGTTCGAATTAACGAGCTTTTAGTGTATTTTTATCTAACTTAAAAATTTTGCATACCAATAAATAACGTTACGAACCGTTACAAAACTTTTCTTTTTTCGTTCCGGAACAGAAACTTTTTGCGGTGGAACGAAACTAAAACCGTAACGAAAAACATTTCGTTCCGACACCCTGTTCTTTCCCTCGCTGACGAACAGCAAAGCAATTGTTGCTGGCCCTTCCTTCGTTAGTTCTCTCTTTCTTTTGTTTATGGTCTCTTTTGGCCCTGGGTGGGCGGCCCTCTGCTGCGGGTCCTGCCATTCGACTTACATCCTCCGAAGAAGGCTGGACCGCCAGCCGGAACTGTCAGGATAACATAAATATTTCTTTTTGTTTCCTATGTTGCACTGCTGTCGAAGTTTTTTTACAAGTTTCATTACGGTAGCTTGAAGAAGTTCTCTTTAATCATATATATTATATATATGGTGTTTGAGCTACGAAGCACCAAGTATTAAAAAATTAAACACAGGCGCTACGCGTCACCAATTAGTGTTCTGAGCCATACAGAGCATGTCAGAATACCTTTTTCCATGCCGCCAAATTGGGTAACTAACAAAGATTGCTTAATGAACTTTGAAAAAGTAACATTAGCGAAAAATCTTCACTAAAGAGTTGTAGCGCTTGCTTGCTCAGAAACATCGGATTTTTTTATCTATAATAACTCCCCGGAATAATTTTTTTCTAGCCTTTCTCTTATGCGCGCGGCTTTTAAAAGATAGCGTGTGACTGCCTCCTAAAGCGCGAGACAGACGGTACGATTTTGCATGCGATGCGACGTGCGGCGTTGGATGACCCGGCATGCGGCGTACGACGTTTCGAGACACATGCGGCGAACGAGCAATCAGCGGCAGGCTCCACCCACATACGGTGCCTCGGCATGCGCACTCGGAAGACTTCGTATCCTCGTAATGAAGCACAAAACAAACAACCTTGCACAGCCACGCTTCGTTCTATAAGAAAATAATGAATAAAACTACGCCTTCGTGCACGACAAGCACGTCGCAACAGCGGCAACAGCCCCCCGTCACTCACGACTCCGATAGGTAGGCCTAGCATGGCGGGCGCCGGCTGTCGCCTACGCCGTTCGCAATCACACGCGAACTCGTCATAGAGCGCTTGTTTTTGACAACACGACTAAGCTTTGCACTCGTATGTAATGCGTTAGCGTACGCTATTAACTTATTCCTCGACGTCATCGATGTGAAGAGCAAAGGTGGAAGGGAAGCGTGACGGCTCGCCGAGACGCCGGTGCCGCTGTGTTTACCTGCGAAGTGGCCTTGCATCGCTGCTCGCGATCTCACTAGTGGTTTCGAAACGGGCGTTGTCTTGCAGAAATGGCACACTTCAAATATCACTTTATTGCATCCGGAAATGTATCACGTCACAAGTGAAATGTACTCGATGTTTGCGTGCCGCCGCGAGCGGCAATGTCGGCGAATGCTCCGAGGCTCGACTCCATCGACTCGCCTTGACCACGGTGACCGGAGCGGCGACAGGGAGATGGCGCCACCAGCGGCGTGACACACGTCTTCCGAGCTGTCATTGGCTGCGGTCGGTCCGACGCGGCGACCAAAATATCTGCCCGGTTTGATGCACGCCGGGCATGCGGTGCGGCGGTCCGATGCGATGAAACGTCACGAAACGTCATCATTCCGGCTGCCGCATCGCCGCGCCGGACGCCGCATCGCATGGAAAATCGTACCGTCTGTCTCGGCCTTAACGCGGGGTGCTTTTGGTGCCCTCAAATGGAAGTTGAACGAATTATGAAAGATTGTTCCGCGCACAGAGCTCGTTAAACAGCCTATCGGTGACTCCGCCATGTGCAACAGTGAGCTAAAGCAGGAAAAGAAAGAACGTTTCTTGATAGCAGCTGTTAGGTTTTATTGTGGCTGGCACGTGCAAGCCAGTGTAGGCGTTGACGTCAGCAGTCGGTAGGGGACGGCGCTAGCATAGGCGTGCGCACGAGGGGGGGGCAGAGGGGGCGGCCGCCCTCCCTAGTCACCTAGGAAAGGGGGGGCGCAAAGTCTGCCCCATACATGGACTTAGTAGGGAAGGGGGGGCCCTTCGCCCCCTCTGAAGGGGAAGCCTGCGCACGCCTATGGGCGCTAGTATGCACAGCGCATGCGTGTCTTGCACGATACATCTTCCCCTGTTTATCAGTTCTTTAAAACGTGTCACTAATTCACTTGATTGAAGTTGTGAGTAAAGCCTCGCAAACAGATCCTAAAAGAATTGAAGGGAAACCCCCGGAAACAAGTCTAGAAACTTGCAGTTCAAAGCTCTCTTTAACGGCACGTGGGCAGGACCTATTTAGTGTCATTTCAAATTAGCAGTTGCTATCGCTCTCTTCACATTCTTTGAATGGGCAGTATGAAACGGCAGAAATTCTTTCTGGACACGAGGGTGATACATCCAACAGACATGGTCTTCGTTAATCGTGAAAAGAAAAAATTCAAGGACACTTTGTACATTCCAAAGTGTGTTCGGCGAAAGCGTGTGGCCATTCCACTGACTATGCCATGTCTTTTTTCTTTTACACTCTCACTGGGATAACACACAAACTGAATGTGTGCATGTTTTCTTTTTTAATTTTTTACCGCGAATCGCAGCAAAACGCGAGACTAATCTTCCTCTGTTCGCATGCGTTAGTATTTTCTCGCGCTTTGCGCATCGCGCAAACGCCATCCGCGTTCCAGCGCTTAAATTGACGGGACCTTTGTAAATTCGAAAGTGTATTCCGTGGACGCATGTGTCCATTGAGACGGCTTCGGTCAGAATGATTGCAAGGGCTGGGCACAGCGACGCTACGCAAGCAAAGCGCGAGCGCTGTAGAGTCCGACGCGACCGCCGTCCGGTTGCACACCCCGGCGGCCACCTGATTCCGTGCCAGAGCTCGGATGGACAGACGGACGGACAGACAGACAGACAGACAGACGGACGGACGGACGGACAGACAGACAGACAGACAGACAGACAGACAGACAGACAGACAGACAGACAGACAGACAGACAGACAGATGGACGGACGGACGGACGGACAGACGGACGGACAGAGGGACAAACGGACGGACGGACAGACGGACTAAAACTTGTGCATCTTAGCAAGCGCAGCAGAACAAACAAAAGAGAAAGGAACACGTAGACAGGACGGGCGCTAGTCCTGTCTACGTGTTCTTTTCTCTTGTGTTTGTTCTGCTGCGCTTGCTAAGATGCACAAGTTCTACTCCCACCAACTAGCCCAAATTTCCGTGTTGGACACACGGACGGACGGATGGACGGACGGACTCCGGACGGACGGACACCGGACGGACGTGAGCATGAGACATTAAAGGCTTTCGACTTAAAATTACACCATCTCCCGCTAACGCTTACACTGGCGGCGACGTTGACGCTGGCGCTCATCGCGGCGTTGCGCAGGAGAGAAATCTAGGGAGACGCGATCACGCAGTGATGGACCGGTGTTTCCTACTGGAACATGCCAATCGTTGCTAATGGGCAATGAGAGACAGAAGACTCGGACTGGACACAGAGACCCGCAGTCCGCTTTTAGTTAACGCGCACGCTGCGAATTTTTATCGTTCGACAACGCACAGGAGAAATCTCCTACCGGCACTACCTTGCAGGTCAATATCCAGTGCCTATATATATGGGGTGGCCAGTGAACGGTTGTGCAGCGTGAGCAGTCGGTTTTTAGGGGCGAAGCTCCTTATGCCGTGGGTCGTGCGTCCCCTGTAGTTTGTAGTACGTAGTAGCCACCTCGATTTTCAAGGTCCTGTGTGATGACGATGACGCTGCCATCACGGCACACCACATGGAATGTACCCACTATGCGTCATAACGATGACGCTGATGACGATGACGTTCGCGATGCCATACAACACATGGCATCGCGATATGGTCGCACATGCATATAGTTTGACCACATGAACCTCCGGAGCTTCGCCCACTCATCATCATTCACTCCGTGTTTCAATCAAGAAACTCGCTAGCAGACGCCGCCTGCGTCGGCGTTGAACGGTTGGGCAGCGCGAGCAGTCGGTTTTAAATGCGAAGCATTTCTTAGCGAACTTCGGCGACTTTGAGCGTATCTATCTATCAAGCTATCTATCTAGCCGCCTACGACTTTGTGCTCTCCTGGCCGTATCGTTAATGGGATTTATACCAAATTTGGTATGGCATAACATGACTGTATGACGAACATAAATGGCTGGTTATATCATGAAAATCATGACTAACTTGTCATGAAAAGTATGATTTACATGCCACGCTCATGGCGCGCTCGCGGCCGTTTCGTTAGCTTGATGTACACCAAATTTGGGATTGAGTGACATGACTGTATGACGAACATAAATGACAAGTGGTAATATGAAAATCATGACTTCATGAGCGACATGACTTGCATTCCACGCTCATAGCGCGCTCGCGGCCGTTTCGTTAGCTTGATATACACCAAATTTGGTATTGGGTGACATGAATGTATGACGAACATAAATGACGAGTGGTAATATGGAAATCATGACTTGTCATGGGCGACATGACTTGCATTCCACGCTCATGGCGCGCTCGCGGCCGTTTCGTTAGCTTGATATACACCAAATTTGGTATTGAGTGACATGACCGTATGACGAACATAAATGACAAGTGGTAATATGGAAATCATGACTTGTCATGGGCGACATGACTTGCATGCCACGCTCATGGCGTGCTCGCGGCCGTTTCGTTAGCTTGAGATACACCAAATTTGGTATTGAGTGGCATGACTGTATGACGAACATAAATGACAAGTGGTAATATGGAAATCATGACTTGTCATGTGCGACGTGACTTACATGCCACGCTCATGGCGCGCTCGCGGCCGTTTCGTTAGCTTGAGATACACCAAATTTGGTATTGAGTGGCATGACTGTATGACGAACATATATGACCAGTGGTAATATAGAAATCATGACATGTCATGAGCGACATGACTTGCATTCCACGCTCATGGCGCGCTCGCGGCCGTTTCATTAGCTTGATATACACCAAATTTGGTATTGAGTGACATGACTGTATGACGAACATAAATGACAAGTGGTAATATGGAAATCATGACTTGTCATGGGCGACATGACTTGCATGCCACGCTCATGGCGTGCTCGCGGCCGTTTCGTTAGCTTGAGATACACCAAATTTGGTATTGAGTGGCATGACTGTATGACGAACATATATGACCAAGTGGTAATATGAAAATCATGACATGTCATGAGCGACATGACTTGCATTCCACGCTCATGGCGCGCTCGCGGCCGTTTCGTTAGCTTGATATACACCAAATTTGGTATTGAGTGACATGACTGTATGACGAACATAAATGACAAGTGGTAATATGGAAATCATGACTTGTCATGGGCGACATGACTTGCATGCCACGCTCATGGCGTGCTCGCGGCCGTTTCGTTAGCTTGAGATACACCAAATTTGGTATTGAGTGGCATGACTGTATGACGAACATATATGACCAGTGGTAATATAGAAATCATGACATGTCATGAGCGACATGACTTGCATTCCACGCTCATGGCGCGCTCGCGGCCGTTTCATTAGCTTGATATACACCAAATTTGGTATTGAGTGACATGACTGTATGACGAACATAAATGACAAGTGGTAATATGGAAATCATGACTTGTCATGTGCGACGTGACTTGCATGCCACGCTCATGGCGCGCTCGCGGCCGTTTCGTTAGCTTGCGATACACCAAATTTGGTATTGAGTGACATGACTGTATGATGAACATAAATGACAAGTGGTAATATGGAAATCATGACTTCATGAGCGACATGACTCGCATTCCACGCTCATGGCGCGCTCGCGGCCGTTTCGTTAGCTTGGTATACACCAAATTTGGTATTGAGTAACATGACTGTATAACGAACATAAGTAGCGGGTGGTAACATGAAAATCTTGACATGCATGCCATTTACATGCCACGCTCATGGTGCGCTTGCGTCCAGTTCGCTAGCTTGACATACACCAAAATTGGTATATCGTGACGTGACTGTATGGCGAACACAAATGACAGGTGGTAACATGTAAAACATGACAAGCAAAATTATGTGAAGCATGATTTGCTCCTTCCTGGCTGCTTCGCATTACATCGATTCCCACAGTACGTGGGATCTGCCGGCTTTTTTTCAATCAAGAAACTCGCTAGCAGACGCTGCCTGCGTCGGCGTTGCGAGGCGAGAGAGGGGGGAGCGTAGGAGAGGAGAGAGGGGGGAGGGGACCCGCATGCTCATTGGGGGGTGTAAACGCGGCGGGAGGGATGCCTAGAGAAGAGAGGGGGGAGGGGACGCGCATGCGCAGTGGGGGGTGTGGTTGCCGCGGGAAGAGATGCCTACACTCTAAAAAATCCCACGCTTAATCTCACGATAAACTGTAATTTTAAGCGTGATGCACATGTAAATGTGCCGTGGATGACGTTTGAAGCACCACGTGACCGAAAATAAGCGTGAGGTTCCTTCAGGTCAGTGTGAGGGCAAGGCTGCGTGCCGTGGTTCAGTCATGTGCAAGCGTGAGCGAGCAGTGTACGCGTGTGGAGCGGATATCACACGCTTACATTCCCGCGGAGCGCACGCGTAAACATTTACCATCACGCAGATACATATCCTAATAAGGGAGCCGCGATATGCCGCGCCGTCTGCACGAAACGCAAGAATGCGCATTCTCAACCACGAACGTGACGAGGTGCAAACGCATGCGCATACGCCTTCTCCCCGCGCCTATTGCGAGGAATACGAAACTTCATCTCGGGAGGCTGTCGAAGGGCGTGCATTTGAAAGGCTGCTTTCAGCCATATTTGTTGCGGATTCTGCAGCGGCTGGTCACGATGTTTAATCATTGCAGCACAGAGATTTCTGCCGCGTTCACTTCTACAGACATTCTTCGCATTCAAAGTAAGTGGTGCAAACACACCAGTTGTGAACCTGTCGTCTTTGTGAGAGAAAATCCACCGCGCTCTGACGGCTCGGCAGTAGGATTTCCACATGGATGGTTGTACAGCGACCGCTCAACTGCCATTCATGGACGATTGGAATATACAGGTAAGAATGTTAGTTTTGTTTTGCTGGCACTCTATGTCAGCAAACATTAATGATTTGCAACGGTTTCTTGTCTTCCTGTCAGATGTGTTTCAACGTGTGCGTTTATTCTTTTTCTGACAGTGTTGTGTTCCGTACTTGTCACTTGCGTCCTTGCTTATATATATCTTCGCTTTCAATAATAAGTCGTCTCTTGAAAGGCAGTGCTTGCTCGTATATCTTTCGTTGAAACAAGCCCAACGTTGTGTTCTTTTGAAGTGCCATACTGTCGCGATTACAACGCGAGGTTTTTTGTCTGAAGTCAGAACGCACCTCGCGTTACATGCTGGTTCATGACGCGAATATAGCGTGCTCCCTTTCTTTCATTAATGTCACCCTTCAGATCTCCGCACCCACTGACATTTCAACAAGGGTTTGGGTGGCGAGCTCGGAGTTGCCACTGGGCATTCTGTACTGTGTTTGCTCTCACGATTTATAACCCTGTTAGTGGAGTATCAATGTGGTTACGGCATATTAATCCTAACTTAGAACAGTGGGATCGACGCCATAGTGCAGGTGTATAAAAGCAACCGCTCTTCTTTTCGCGGGGTGCGCGACCACGCCATCAGTGGAAACATTGCCGTGCTCGATTGTGACGCGGATCCTCATGAATCATAGAGCGTAGGCTTGGGCGTGTTTGTAATTCATTTTTTTATTTCCGCGCACTTGTTAACAAAACTGAGGACTGGACAACGACACAAACACAGCGCACGAGTGGACATAGGGATGTGTCCATGTCGTTCTTCTGTTCTCTGCGCAAAAATAAAATTTTGAATGATGTTTAACCAACACTGCTGGTCGGTGTCACGTGGGACGACGCCGATCTCGCTGAGAGGGGCAGAGGCGTCAGCTTGCGGGCTACCATTTCACTTTGCAACAGTTCCTCACAGTAATGGTGCTTATTCTTCTAGCTATAGCATACGTCGCACATGCTCATTGTATGCCATTGTAGGTTAAGGAAAAGTTCATAATTTTGTCAGCTATTTGCCGGCTGATAGTAACCTGCGTCTCACAAGCGATGGGTGATACATCAGGAGCGATGCATGCTTTGAATGAGCATATCTATTTGTGTCCGGTTCGGATTGTTAGGTTTTGTTTTTGAAAAAGAGTAAGTGCGGCAGTATTGCGGTGTTTAGTGAACATGAAAATTCTGTGCCCGTGCTTATGTGATTCTGCAGCCCTTCAACATTTTTCAGTATTCTTTTATCATTTACGCTGTTATTTGACACTTAATGACCTTAAATGTGCACAAGTGTGTTTATCCTGAGGTAGCGATTTGTGCTGCCTGCACATAAGTGTGGATAGGGCTGTTTTTCTTTTGTCAGTTTTGCTGTGATGTGCTTTTTTTCTCTCTTACGAAACATGAAGCCGTAATTGTATCTCATGTATTTGTATTGAACGTCACTGTTGCATTGTATCTAGGGGCTACGGCTCAGTCAAACTGTTCATAACAGCTTTTTTAGCGGCTCCCCTGTACCTGTACTTCTTGAGGCTGGAACAAATTCTTCTTGTTCTTCTTTTTCTCATTATTATTATTATTATTATTATTATTATTATTATTATTATTATTATTATTATTATTATTGTTGTTATTATGACTACTATTATTCATTCCTAGCTGCAAAGCAAGCTATTCCCTATCAGCAACACATTCTCAGTGAATTGCTGAAAAATGTCCGGATATGATGTAGGAAGTTGCAAGCCGTGCAACACGTCTACGCTTCTATGGAAGAAATAAACGGGTAAGCAATATAGCACACTTATAGAACTGCTTGTAACTTCACTTTTTTGCCTCTGTTTTGTTAGGGCATGTTTATCGCTAAGGTATCAGAGGCCAGAAGAGGAGTGACATGCTAGGAAACGACAGGCCACGGAAAAGCAGCAGCCAAGCAGGAAAGATAGCGCACACACCTGACTTCAAGAGTATTCTCGAGAATCGGCAGTTCTCACGTTGCAGGCAAGTAAATCGTATCAGCGAGGCTCGGTTACTGTAAATTATATTTGTAATATTTCAAAGATTTATTATGCCTCAATATTTATGACATATTTTCTTTGTAAAAAGCATTTCAGGAGCTTTTCCAACCTTATGCATGTATCGGTTGCAAGGCAGTGTATGTTGGAAGGGCGTGAATCAAGGCCAGTCTCACTCTGGATGCCTTTTGTTCTACATGTGTACAGTAGTAGCGCATTACTAGTTATTGCAGTGGGTTTTCTTTTGTTTTAGCCATTTTACCACTGGAGCCACGAGTAATTTACAAGATAGAAAATATATTGTTTACGCGGCAAACTACGCTACTTTAAAGCCTCAGAAGCTTAGTAATTTTTAATGCGTTTCGGGGCAGCTTTGTACAGTTTGCTTAATTTGCAGACAAATATAGATTGTGATTTTTCCTGTTTATTTAAAAAAGAATGTTCTTCGTTGACTGTTCTGTAACTGAACGTTAGAAAGGTTTGCAGATGTCACTTTCACTGCATAACTTTATTGCAGAGGTTGGCTTCGTACTTCCGTCCATTTATCTTTTTTTCTTTTTCTTTAACTAACCATAGAAAGAGAACGTGCTTCTCAAGTGGAGATATCTATAAAGCGTACAAAAATTCAGATGAAGGCATCTTTTCCGATGTGGCGTAAACAAGCAGTGACAGCGATGCCGACGTATATGCTACGTAAAGAACTGATGAGGGAAGCATTTATACTGTTTTGGACACCCTATGTAGCCAATGTGCGATAGTTTTCACAGCTTGTGACGGGCAACACGGTATTCAGAAAACACAACTGACGTTTCTTATTCATATAAACATTCTTATGCTTCGGCAACCCACACGAAAATTGTTTTTAGACTTCACATTCGCACAAAGCGCATTACAAAATATAAACGCAATTATTTTTATTCATTTTTGACTGTGCCCAGATAAGTGCATGTAGGATCAGACTGCAGTCAAATTTTAAGTTTCCTTCTACATTGCGTTAGAAATTTAGCATAACTATGTATTTTAGCTCTTTTGAGTTACATATGAAAACGTTTTGTTCAATGTATCACCGGCTGTGTTTGAATCTTTAAACTTGGTTTGTAAGGGAAGCATTACAAACGGAAATCACCGGCTGCTCTTTGTATCACCTATATGCATTTCGTACACTGTCCCTTTGTTTTTGCGGGGTAGATGTGAAAGCGAATGAATGTTTGGACATAGGATAGATGAAAATGAGCACGACTGAAAATGTTCCTGCAGGTCGTATCAAAAGTACTGATATTTAGTGAGCCGTAATATATGGTTTTAGACAAGTACCTGTGTACCAGGTTTGTAAAGCATGCTCTCACTGCTGCGGTGAGTTGACCTAATTCCCCATACTGACTACTTCTAAAAGCTTGCGAACTTAAACGTTGTAAAAGCGGTTACCAGCAGGAATTTGAGAAGTGCAATAAACGTTAAATCAGTCAAAAAATTCGCACAGCTTGCACTAAGTCGCGCAAGGCTGGGTCACAGCAGAGCTGGTGGGCACCTAGCTCGTCCTGACTTCGCTAGGCTTTTGCCATTTCTCCTGTCTCTTTCAAAACCTTTTCTATACTGTACTATACATGGCTATTCTGCCGCTCTTTTTTTATCTTTTGTAGTCTGTGTCTTTCTAATCCATTCTCTCTCTACCTGTAGGAAACCTCGACCGTAACAGCTCTGTGTAGAACGGAGATATATATCGCATGTACCTCAGAAATTGGGCGAATCCCACTACTCAGCCCACTGGTCCACTAAAACTTAACAAGGGAACACACGGGCGGCGAAAGAGGCAACACGTTGCAGCTTCTCTTGTTAAACATCTATACTGAGTGCGTGGGCGGGGATTGAGTGCGCAACGGTTCATGATAATGATTATTTTCTAGCTACGACACACGGTGAATCTCGACCTTAACACCTCTGCCATCAAAGCAAGTGATCATTAGTTACCTTTACAGCGTAAATGAAGTGTCTTCTTCATAAGTAAAGCATCATGGTTTCGTTAATGGGATATTTCTTTTTACAGACACCTCCAAAGGAGTTTATAGGACCCTGCATTTTCTGGGGGGAAAAGAAGACTCCTAATCTGCGGCAGCGAGCTGGAAACTTCGTATGAGTGAAGAGACGGCCCCAGAGAAGGAACTAGTGATGTGCCTATGCCTGTACTGCATGGAAGATTTGACATATCCGGCAGCATATGGCCAACGGCAAGCTTGGCTTCATCCAGTCAGTCACAAAGCGGGGCTCAGGCAAATAGGTATCATCGACAAAAACAACACTAAGGAGTTTGTTCACTGCGTTGCGCATTTAAATAGACAGTGTATACCAGGGGCGTAGCCAGGGGGGGGGGGGGGGGGCTTATGGGGCTTCAGCCCCCCCCCGAAATTTTTTCGTATTATGATGTATCGCCGACCAAAAGAGCTAGCTGCACCGGAAATAATCCTGGATTTTTTCTATAATTGCTTTTCGCAGTTGAAAAGAAATTTCGTGTGAACATTTCGGACCGCTGGCGGTCCTGTATCTGGCTGGGCAGCTCATGATACCGTAAGAAATATTCTGCAAAAGAAGGCGTAGTGCCTTGTATTGCCATTTTAGCCGTGTCACCGCGAATGAGTAACTATTGTTGACACGCAGGACGCTCTTGATTAAGATATATAGAAGGGGCCTCCAACAAACCTCCACTAGCGGGCCACAGTTACGAAATTTAGTCCCACAAGCACTGGGAGGGTAGTGAAGATGGTGGGTTCCGCGGGGGGGGGGGGGGGGGGGGCTGAGATTTTGAATCAAAATGTCACCAAACGTTGCCTCTTGAAAGAATAAAGAAATCCTTTCCTGCATGGGTCATTTCAGAAGGGTATCTGACGTCATGTCTCGGAAAACATATGGATACTCATTTTCAGAATGACTAAAATCTGGACGCCGATTGTGAATTATGGAGTTTTCGTTTCACGGTGATGTTGCAACTTATCATGAGCGCATGGTGTGTCTCGCGCACACGCACAAAACACTTGAGACCACGTCTCTGTAGCTTGCCTGAACAAAGAGCTATTATACGTAGTAAGCGAGAAAATAATGCGAATACTATTTAGCAAACTCGCAAGGCTATTCTCTCTGAAGGCGCGGGTAGCTTGCAAAGGGTCCGCGGGCCGCTTTTTTTGTCCCGGCAATGCACTATATTCTGAGAACAAAAGGCATCTACAAATTTGGGCTGCTAGGTTACGCCGATCAGCGGGGGGGTGCATCCCCCCATTGGATAAGTAAGGGCGGGGGGAGACCACCTTTGATTCACTCCTTAACTGACCACTCTTACCTCAAAGTTGCTCTGATGTATTCAGTGTTGCCAGTGAGCTGACATTATTGAGGTCAATCTTTGGAACACACCCAATTTTTTTTCCCTGTCCGAGAAGCGAATCCACATCGACGACGCTGCTAAGGAGACTATAATGTACTATCAATCCTGCTTTGCCAAAAAAACTTCTTTCTAACGGTTATAGTGCTTCGAACAGCCCTCTTTCAGCCAAAGCATGATGACCATGCTGTCTTGTGCTATATATGTGGCGTTTGTTCTCTTAAATAACCAAATCAGAAAAGGGCCAAATTTCACGGGAGCGTAAAACGTGCTAAAGTATATTTCTCTTTTAAACAAATTGTAATCAATTTGGGACAATTCCTCATCGTAACGTGAACTCAGAAAGGCAGTTTTGAATTGAAAAAAGATAAGCGAAATCCCTTATCTCCTTGGATCACACTGAGTCAGATCCATTAAATAAGTGTTGCTAACAAACACGACCAAAACAAACATCGTGACCAGGTCTAATCTGTTTCATTTGGGTCCTAGTAGCTTTCCTATATTGCTTTCATTCGACAACCTTTGCGCTGCATATCAAGGCCTTCTTTCACTCCGAGACGGTGTATTTGAAATAGAAGACAATTGAAATGAAGATATTGGGCACCGCTTTATTCCTTGAAAAAGAAGCGATCCGAAACGGCGTGAAATCAAATGAGCTAAGAAGAAGACGAAGAAGAGCTGAAACAACTTTCAGGATACAAACAAATAAATGAACGAACGAACAAACACACAAACAAACAAACAAACAAACAAACAAACAAGCATTTTTCTGAATGCCCTCAAGATGCCAAGAACGACAAAACGCTGCCGGCAGTCCAGAATGGTACGCCTTTTCCCTGGTGGGACCACTCACTCTACAAGTCTAGTTATCGTCGTTACACCAATGCAACAAAAGGCGGCACCGACGGAAGCACAAGCATGGTGTTAATGTTGTCGCAAAATATTGCTGTATCGTTCATTTGCTGCGATTTAGACTTCTTTTACGAGCTAAGTCAAGCCCAAATGAAATGTTACAATCTCTAAAAGCCCAATATAAATTTTACTCTGGGGTACTGACGATAGTAGGCTACAAAAACAAAAATTTTAGCCGCAATATGGATTTGAGGTATTTTGGTGACATGAGCGCACTAGCAAAAAAAATGTTGGAGCTGGCCCGACCATATTGTTCATAGCAAAAACTGCGTTTTTTTTTTCAGTTTAAGTTAAAGTGGACTTGGCTTTTTAGAAGAAAAGCGCCACATATGTATGATCTGGCTAGAATAGTTCCATTTCTATCGCGCTGTTATTTCGAGCTCAGTTAGCCCGGCGTTTTGCATTGTTACTGTTAATAATAATTTGTGGAGTTTGACGCGCCCAGAACCACGATATGGTTATATCAGGCACTTCGTAGTGAAGGACTACGAAAATGTCTAGCGCTTGTGACCTTAACAAGCATTTAAATCAAGGAGGCTCGCGCACTTTCAGTGGCCTCAAGCATTTCGTCTCCATAAAAATGCCACCGCCGCGGCCGGGATGGAACCCACATCATTCGCGTCAGCAGTCGAGCACCGTAACTGCTGTATTACTGCGGTGGCTTGCGCTTTGAAAATTTGTTTACTTTGTATTTTTTTTGTCTTTTATAAATGCGAGTATCATGAGGTCACCAAAAATCTATATTTAATGTATATTCCATATAACCACAGCTGTCTATGTGAGCTACGTTGTCTCGTGACTCAGTAGCGTAATGTTTTGGGATAAGTGGTGTTGAAAGGTCCTGCGTAAAAGGTTAATATCTCATAAAGCACGTGAATGGATGTCATTACAACTCTGGAAACGAATCAGTATGATAGGGGCTCATTCGCAAAACATCGCGTCGTCTGTTAGCATCAGGTAGCATCCTATATTGCTAGGAAATTTTTCATTTCACTTGTAGTTCTAGTCACTCGTTCGCGGTCAGAAGACGCAGGTCATAATTTCGCTCACCGTCAGTTCATCTCAGCAATACATGCACCTCGCATTATTAAGGTTCGCAAACAGTGTGAATGATTGCTTAGTTTTCGTGCAAATAAATGCTATTAGTTGCACTTTCTAATAAGAAAGCGTAGCAGTATATTTTTAGTGGAGCGTCAGGTGGAAAGGTGGATAAGACTGGCGGGTAGACAAACTTAGGTAGTATTGCGTTACAATGTGCACTACCAGTAGGTAAACTTGATCACTGTGTCTATGACAAAGCTCATATATTTATGTAAGTCTGCTAGACGTAACGCTGCTCTTCGTTATTGTTTTCTTCAATAGTAAGCTGGCAGATTTCGCGGGCGAGCTTATATTCTAACAGTGCGAAGTACAGCGGGTAAAAAAAATGCAGACACAGCATGAAAAATTGATTCAATCACCGTTTTCAACAGATTTTGACCAATTAGCTTCTCGAAACTAAGATAATTGTGACGTTTGCAGTGAATTCTGCTCGATCGATTATGTAGATGGATCTACAAACACGAGCGGAAAAACAGGAGCATGCAAATGCACAGCAAAATATAGCAAGGTTTAAATTTAGTGCATTATTTTCTATTATAATTTATATCTTCAGTAATAAATTTGTGTTTTCTAAATGGCTTAATTCTTCACATGACTCAACTGAAATGATCTAGTGATTGTAACGTAAGTATACGAACTTTCCCACATGAAGCTTTCATATTCCAAAGTCGTAGTAATATTTATTTCCAGTAATCATGCAAAAATACATGACGATTGCGGTGCGTGATAGATCCTGGTGGAACTATTGTTTTAGGTGAACAACTGCAGAGGAAAATTATGAGGGCCTTCTTCTCAGCAAACGTGTGATGCAGCAACGTCATATCAGTAGAATTAAGCGTAAAATATAAAGTTTTCGTAGTACTAGAATGCCATTTAAACAACGTTCACTTTTGCGAATGGGTCCCAAGGAATGTACTGCGTTTCCAAAGTTGCATAGACTTTCGTTAATTCACTTGGGCAGCCCTATGTAAAGATTTAATTGTTTCCTCCGCAATGGCAAGCGGGCACGTTTCACCGGAAAGGTGCTGTGAACGATGAGAAGTGTAAAGGAAAACGAAAACTATGCATTTCATTAGATCACAGTTTTTAACAGACTTTGTGCTGTAACAGCGCCGTCATGCAACTAAGACAGCATTTAAAATGCTGGAGAAGCAGATACGCACCTCTCTCCCCCCTCTCTCTCTTATATATATATATATATATATATATATATATATATATATATATATATATATATATATATATATATATAGTTGACATGCGAGCCCCCCCCGAACAAAATTCCTGGCTACGCCACTGGTGTATACCGAATTAACCTTCCTCAGCATTACGCAAATATTTCTGCTGTCAACTGTGTAACTTATCTTTTTAGCTGTGGTTTCGTTGCATCGCGTTTCCTGGGTGTGTATACTACATGAATAAAAGAAATGTACGGGTCGTACATCTTCTGTTACTTATAATCTTTTCGTTCTTGGAATAAAACGCCAGAGAAATATAATTTGATAAGGTATTTTTGGCGAACAACAGGGAAAACTGAATGCTTAAAGGGAGAAATACTGTCCTATCGTCCCATACATTGTGCGCATGGTTCACTATCTTCGAACGCCCAACGCGGCACAGCGTGTTTGATATAGCACTCGCCGCTCTGTGCAAAGAAATAGAGAGAGGCCTGTTTACACTTTCTATTGTTTTGCATCCTTTGAAATGCACCAGGGCTTAGCCAAACCGCTTGTTAATGGATTAGTTTCAGTGTCACCGGTGGGAGTGTCTTGCGCAAGCTCTCTGCGGAACATTCAGCAACTGCTTCGCCTGCCTGCTGCTAAGGTGGAGACGAAAGAAGAGGACAGTGGCCAAAGCTTTCTTCGGAGAAGCGATGCAAGCCGACAGCGACCCGTGCTTCAAGCTGACTAGCACCTGCGCCCAAGGAAAGACGGGGGAGGGAGTGGGGTCACCCCACTCCGTCTCTTCTCTCTTGCGGCCCAGATCCTTGGCGCCGTCTTTAAAGGAGCACTGACATCAAATTTACGCATGTGGATTTTTTTTTGCATCCGCGAGTCGCTATCGACCCCCAAGTAACGATTCTCGACTCAAAATGCAGCGGAGGGACGAATAAGTACCAGTAATGTTGATTAATATATCCGGTATCGAGCGCGATTCAAAACGGGAGGAAAACCCGCCAAATTATAGCGCTGGTAGCGCTACCTCGCGGTCACGTCGGGGCCGCTCCCCAGCTGATCCCGCTGCCACAAAAAAAGGTGACGTCACGTCCAGCTAACATCGCTGACATTTCGTCTGCTAGGAGCACACGTGCAGCCATGTCTTTGTCGTCAACGTCGTCGTCCTCGCCGTCGTCGCGGTCAACATCGACAAGCGAGGATGACAACGACTTGGAATTGGGAATTGCCGCGATTCGCGACGTCGCGAATCATTTTCGCTTCGACCCTTTGGAAAGCAGCGATGAAGAAATGGACACCGGTCCGAGCAGCGACGAGGAATTGCTTGCGGACACACGCTTGGGCCTCGCTCAATGGTGAGGTAGGCGACAAACAAACAAATATATGGCACAATCAGCTTTATTAGCGCTATCTACGTGTTACTTGTTGGCGATGACATTTCTTCTTTTGATAGCTCGTAGCCGTGTTATCGTGTACTGCACATGTAAACAACGTTTGATAGCTCGTAGTCGTGTTACATGTAAACAACGTTTGATAGCTCGTAGTCGTGTTAGCGTGTACTGCATACATCGTCAGTTACTCTATGTTCGACAATCGTCGAACATAGAGTAAGCGGCAGGCTCGCGGTCCTGCGTTAAATTCAATGTATTTATGAACCTCGGCCGTACTGCTGGAGCACAGGAACACCAACTACGCACCTCATGTCGTGGACGTTTGGCGAGTGAATCGCTGCTTTCAGCTGCAGTAGGGCACACGCATACGGTGGGAATAGCCCCGGCCTGGAGACTGGGCCTCGTATCAAATGAGAGACCGAACTGCTTCGCCAACACAGAATTCATCCTGTAGCAGCCCGCGTCAAAGTGAAGCGAGCAAATGCGGCTGTTCTTCACAGGCGTCCAGTCCCTCGGTCCAACGGCGCGCCGTACGAAGTCAACATGTAGTGAATTCCTTCTCTAAGATGTCGATCAGGGGAGGCACAGTTCGATAGAGTACACTGAGTTTATTTTACATATGTACAAGCACAAGACACTGCCACATCCCAAGGAAAACAACTGAGCGGCCGTCCTTACGTCGTTCCTCGACCGCTCTTTCATTCCGTCTAACCCCCGCTCCGTCGCGCCTCTTTTCTCCTGGAACTCCCCCCTTTTTCCCCCCCATAGGCGCCTCTCTTCCCCCGAGCGGGCTCGCTGAAGCGGCGTCCTTAAAGACAGGAAATGGCTGTGTCGCCGCCAACTAAACAAGAAACATATGTGCCGTTTCACAACAGTCAACCCACTGGCTGCGTTGAGGTTCGAGGCTTGGAAATGCATGAAAGGACACGCACTTTCCGCGCCTCGACGGGCAGGTTCGCACTACGCAGCGGCTCCCCGACATCCTGGCACGTACTGTGTCGCTCCGAATGATCGCGCTCGCACGCGACAAATCAGTCGATGCGACTCGATGCACCGCAAGCACAGATCAACACAGCAAGGAGAGCCACTACTGAGACCATCGCCGGGCGTCGGCGCCACAATAAACACACTAAGACCGTCGACGTCATTGTTACTAGCGTATCACTAGCGTACGTCACAAGTGTGATTCTATCACACCTCACACGTTGCACTAGTGTCGATGTCGCAGGGCATTCAGTTTTCCGTTGAGCATTCATACGCTGTTTGCCCTCGAAATAAAATAACTTCCACGCGACGGACGGCATTCAAATTTGGCCAAGAAGACCTATGCATACCGAGCAATCGAATGAAGGACACATCTCGACTTCGAAATTTAATGTCAGTGCTCCTTTAAGCGTGTGTAATGGTCACGCCATAATAAGCGTGTAAAAAAACTTGAAACGCACGCTTAGGTAAGCGTGGGATTCTTCAGAGTGTAGGCGTGATCGCTAAGCGTGGAGAAATATCACGCATACCTTAGGCGTGTAAAAAAACTTAAAACGCACGCTTAGGTAAGCCTGGGATTTTTTAGAGTGTAGAAAAGAGATGGGCGAGGGGACGCGCATGCGCAGGGAGGGTGTGGGCGCCGCGGGGAGGGATGCCTAGAAGAGAGAGAGGGGGGAAGCGTAGGATAGGAGAGAGAGGTGCAGGGGACGCGCATGCGCAATGGGGGGTGTAAACGCCGCGGGAGGGATGCCTGGAGGAGAGCGGGGAGCGTAGGAGAGAGAGGGGGGAGGGGACGCGCATGCGCAATGGGTGTGCGGACGCCGCGGGCGGGAGGGATACCTTACGAAACATGCCTCCCTCGGACTCTGTGTCCGAGGGAGGCAAGAACAGTGACGACGACCCCGCCGTGGCTTGCGGCCGCCGCGGGAAGCGACCAGCGGGAAGAGCAGACACCAGTGGATCTCGGCTGCCCTCGAAAAGCAGCGCCCGAGTGAAAGCGCCAGGTGCTCGCTACCACCCCAGCACAGGGGCAGGCGCGGGTGCCAGAAGGCGGGAGTAGCGAGGACTGCTCGCCGAGTAGAGGACGTCACGCCGAGGTGATGTGTGGCCGCATCACGATGACCCTCCCCTCGCGGGGCTAGGATTGTCGTCCGCCGGATCACCAAATAAAGTCTTTCTCACTCACTCACTCACCTAGAGGAGAGAGGGGCGAGCGTAGGAGAGGAGGTGCGCGGGGAGTGTTTGCGCATGCGCAGTAAGGGTGGTCAGGACGCACACCACCACCACCATCACCGGACGGACGGACGGACGCCGGACGGACACCGGACGGACGTGAGCATGAGACATTAAAGGCTTTCGCCTTAATATCTAAAAATTGAAGTTTGTCATCAGTGGGAAGCTCATGAGTAAACCTGAGCCCTTGTCCAAGAGCCTTAAAAGTGCCTAGGACTTCAGCAACACACTCAGAATAAGCGCAACTTGGTTGTTTTGTCAAAACAATTAAAAAATCATCAACAAAACGAAACACCTTCAAAACCTTGTCATTTGCCAAAGCGGTTTCTAGGTGTCGATCCATATTAGAAAGGAAAATGTTGCACAGCACAGGCGCGACACATGATCCTAAACAGATGCCTTTCTTCTGCACAAACAGTTGATCATGAAACGAGATGTACGTTAACAATTGCGTCAAGGTAAAATTCCAACAGTGCCAAAGAAGTCACAGTTTCGCTACAAGGCGAAGCAATTAATGCGATAGCAACAAATTGAAATCTCAAGCGACGAATGGCAAGCAGGTCGAAACGTGCAGCACGCTGCTCACGCACACATGACGCACGAAAACAACACGCACAGGACGAGAGCGAACTAACAACTTCACAGCTCGACACTTAACGCGCTGCTCAAACAAAAACGACGCACGAAACGTATTCACAGGTATACAGACGAGCGCGAACTAACAGTGTCACAGTTGTTACTTCGATGTGTTTGAAAAGCGTGCTCTTTTCGCAAACGGGGGGGAATGCAGCGAGCGAAGTGACCTTCATGCGCTCGGTAACTACAACGCAATCGTTCCCGCGAAAGCCTTAGGCGTACTATTCTCCCGACCGCGAGATAAGCGCGCGCGCGCACGGGCGTGTACCCCCCACCGGTCAAAGTACGCGCCGGAGAGGAGCCCCTGAGAGCGTGCGTCGCGACGATGGGGGGCGCCGAGCTAAGCCCCCTCCTAGCGCGCTCTTTGCGCCATCGCGCTGGTAATGCTGAAAACACGCTAGAAACACCGTGGCCTCCGAGATGGCGGGCGCGCGGCGGGTTTCTCTCCGGCCGTCCCAATCGCCGCGCTCCCCAGCAAAAAAACGTACATCGCGTCGCGCGCCCGGCTACCGCGAGATGGCGCACTCACTTGGGATTCCGGCGGCAGCGGAGACCGCGGCAGAAAGCAGAGCGCGTGGGATTACAGCGTGCGCATGTTTTTTTTTTTTTGCTGTTGTTTCTGCGTACGAGCAAGCATAGCCGCCAGGATCTTCCGGATGCACTGAAAGCAAGTATTTTTAAAGACGATAGTCTTTCTTGGGATACCTAAACGGAGAAATTTTGGTCTGTCTGTCTGTCTGTCTGTTTGTCTGTTTGTCGGCACGTCACACGATTGAGCTAGTTAGCCAAACTTTAACCCCCTGCCTTACGACCTCCAATCATGACCAAGAAGCATGTGTTCATACGGGTGAGCGTGGGCAATTAAAAATCAAATATTACGCATACCTGAGGCACAACATCAATACCTTAGTACTATTCACAGTGTTCCTTTAAAACAAAATCTATAGATACGTAATTATAAAGATCCTAGTGTTTATTACGCGGCGCTGCTGTGTACAAAACAAGTCTCCGCCCAGTGATTTAACTTCGACGCTGTGGCTGGCTGTGGTGCTGCCACCTGGCAGCAGCATTGTTCAACACAAGCCGATGTTCCCCGGTAGCGCTGTAGATGGCGTCCTCTTCTGTTTTATCAATGCCAGCCAGATGCGGCTGATTCATCGTAGAAGAGCGCTGTCTCAGGCAAGGCAAAACATATATGGCCGCTTGATGAAATACGACCCACTCTACAAGACATGATCAGAGAACGCAGAGAAAAGACCGACGACCAAATTTCAGCGGAGAAACGCCGGCGTCCGTCTAAGCGCGCCCGGAAAACGTCCGAAAAACGAGCCCAGCGGCTAGCCCGGCTATTAAATTGTGGTACTCATGCCGCTCATGCAGTGCAGTCGGCACAAGACTATCGTCTTTCGACGACATTTGCAGCGAAGCACGCAGATACGCGGCCAATTTTTTTTTCTGTTACTGCATTTATTTTGGTCCAATTTACGGAGAAAAGCACGGCAACTGCTGAATTTTCCTGATATAAATTATCAGGAGGTATCAATTCGTCTGTGTAAGGAGGTATCAATTCGTCTGTGGTAGTGTTACTTTTTTTTCATTACGGTCCGTTTTGTCTCGGCGCGAAATACCATGATTTTAAAAATATACATGGGCGTTCTAGCATTCTTTCTGGAGACGTGTATGGGTGATAACTGGGCTAATTTTCGTCGTTGAATCATATTGCCCTCATATCGTGACACATCGTTTTACTATTTGATCGCGTACGGATATTTATGAGTTGGTCAACCGAAGCACGGTTATGCTCTAGATAACTGAGTGCCCTGGTGATGTCACTGAAGTAAGATGATAAGTAATTTTGCCGGAATATTGTTGAAGGCTTCGATTAGCCGACCTACATTTACTCCACACGTCGTTCACAGTGAAAGTGCCTGAGTTGTCGTCGCCTCCTTTTTCGTCATCCGGATTTTGCTTACGTTTTGGTAGCACAATGGCAATATCAGTACCGTGTTCATTTGGTGTGCTCTCGACTGCATCCAAATCAATCAATCGATCATAAATGAACAAAACGCGCCTGTAACCAGTCCGTGGTCGTCGCAGAACCGGCGACTTTCAGTCTAGACCACGGTCTAGACGTGTGGCGACCGCCTGCAACCTCTTCCCTGTCTCCTGCGGCGCGACGGGAGGTAGTTGGAAAGGGAAACTGGGGAAGCCTCGTGAGCGAGTGCGAAGCATTGTGTGCTGTGCGAGCGCGGCTTTCGCGCCAGACTTGATGCTGCGGCGTTTGCGCGGTTTTTTTATCTTGCGTGCTTGTGTCACTGGCGTTCTTCGTAAAGAAGACAAAATTTTGGCGTGGAAGTGGGAATGAATGTTTGATTCAATAGCAGTGATTTATTAATTGAAGTTGCAGAATACTTACGGCTATATAACTGAAACTCTGTCAGTGCTGTCATTTTTTTTTTGTTGTTGTTGTTAGAGAAAATGCTGTAAGGTCCTGTGTCTTCTAATTTCAGGAATATGGCATACTGCTGCGTACCCTTCTTCAAGTCGAATAGCAAAAAGAAGCTTGGGATCAGTTTTCATGAATTTCCGGGAAATGAGACGTATCGGCAGGCATGGCTGAAGGCTCTATCAATTGGAAGGATTTCGTTCCGAATGAAAATTCTAACACCAGTTTAGTCTGCAGTCTGCACTTTGTCGATTCTTATTTCTCTAGTTCCACAATTAAGCGGCGAGCGCGAGCCCCGGGCGTCATCAAGCCCAGGCTCGTCCCGTAAATTTCGAAATATAGTAAGTTTCTAGCATATGCGGATGAGGCATCGCTTTTCTAAGTGCTCTAATAAAGGCGGCGCAAATCTACAGCAAAAAAAAAAAAAGCCCATTTGAGAATCGATAGGCCCCGGCAGACTTGGCCTCTCGTACACCTTGACCAGACATTTCCAAATCAGCGTGACGTTAATAAAACCGCAAAACCATTTCTTTCCTCGCCACATGCAAGCTGCGCCAACAGCGTGGCAGCTGTTCCGATCCCAAGTAAGTGCGCCGCGGTGCGGAGAAAACAGCGGGCCACGCCCACCTCGGGAAATACGCTCTCTCCGTGCGATTGGGACGGCCGGAGAAAAAAAAACCCGCATTTCCCCGAAGGGGAGTATGAGGAAGTGCGAAGTCACGGCGCGGAGAGGGTGCGAGGAGCCGGCGCGGCGCGCGCAGCCACGGCGCGGAGGCGCCAGCTGCACAACGCGCCGTGACGTCACGGCGCGGAGAGCGGTGCGGAGCCGGCGCGGGGCGCGCGCAGCCACGGAGCGGAGGGCGGAGCGCGCGCAGTCACGTGGGGCGTGACGTCGCTGCGCCGTTGCTACAGACGCTCCTCTCCGCTCCTCGCGCCGTTGCTAGGGGAGAGGAGGAGGAGCGCGGATGCCGGCGGAGTTTTCGGGGTCGCTTAAGAAGTGCACTCGCACTTAAAACTCGCCGCGCGCCCGCCATCTCTGAGGCCATGGAAACACGCTGTATATAATTGGCTCACCGTTTGAACGTTGAAGGACGTGCGAAAAAAAAAACTATCATGGCTCAGCGGTTAGCGCCGCGCGCTGCAGAGCGAGAGGTCGCTCGTTCGATGCCGCGCGTCGGAAACATTTTAAATGCGAAGCATTTCTTAGCGAACTTCGGCGACTTTGAGCGTATCTATCTAGCTATCTAGCGGCCTACGACGTTGTGCTCTCCTGGCTGTATCGTTAATGGGATTTATACCAAATTTGGTATGGCATAACATGACTGTATGAAGAACATATATGGCTGCTAATATCATGAAAGTCATGACTAACTTGTCATGAAAAGTATGATTTACATGCCACGCTCATGGCGCCATCGCGGCCGTTTCGTTAGCTTGACATACACCACATTTGGGATTGAGTGACATGACTGTATGACGACGAACATAAATGACAAGTGGTAATATGAAAATTATGACTTCATGAGCGACATGACTTGCATTCCACGCTCATAGCGTGCTCGCGGACGCTTCGTTAGCTTGAGATACACCAAATGTGGTATTGAGTGGCATGACTCTATGACGAACATAAATGACAAGTCGTAATATGGAAATCATGACTTGTCATGTGCGACGTGACTTGCATTCCACGCTCATGGCGCGCTCGCGGCCGTTTCGTTATTGATATACACCAAATTTGGTATTGAGTGACATGACTGTATGACGAACATAAATGACAAGTGGTAATATGGAAATCATGACTTGTCATGTGCGACATGACTTGCATTCCACGCTCATGGCGCGCTCGCGGCCGTTTCGTTATTGATATACACAACATTTGGTATTGAGTGGCATGACTGTATGACGAACATAAATGACAAGTCGTAATATGGAAATCATGACTTGTCATGTGCGACATGACTTGCATTCCACGCTCATGGCGCGCTCGCGGCCGTTTCGTTATTGATATACACCAAATTTGGTATTGAGTGACATGACTGTATGACGAACATAAATGACAAGTGGTAATATGGAAATCATGACTTGTCATGTGCGACATGACTTGCATTCCACGCTCATGGCGCGCTCGCGGCCGTTTCGTTATTGATATACACCAAATTTGGTATTGAGTGACATGACTGTATGAAGAACATAAATGACAAGTCGTAATATGGAAATCATGACTTGTCATGTGTGACATGACTTGCATACCACGGTCATGGCGCGCTCGCGGCGGTTTCGTTAGCTTGATATACACCAAACTTGGTATTGAGTGACATGACTGTATAACGAACAGAAGTGGCAGGTGGTAACATGAAAATCTTGGCATGCATGTCATCTACAATGCCATTTTCATGCCACGCTCATGGTGCGCTTGAGTCCAGTTCGCTAGCTTGACATACACCAAAATTGGTATATCGCGACGTGACTGTATGACGAACACAAATGACAGGTCGTAACATGTAAAACATGACATGCTAATTATGTAAAGCATGATTTGCTCCTTCCTGGCTGCTTCGCATTACATCGATTCCCACAGTGCGTGGGATCTGCCGGCTTTTTTCTAAATTATTTTTCTTTGTAGCTTTTACAAAATTTTTGATACATATACGGGGCATGATGGCGACGCCGACGGCGAAGACCAGCCGAGAGTGTCCATATAATTGCTATCGCAATAAAAACTTTCAACTGGGACTGCAGCATTGTTCATAAAAGGTACCGCCCCATTTTTGTCAATGCAGGACCAAACAGCCTTAAATAGCTCAGCGTGGGGTACTGAATAAAACAGCTCTTCCACGTCTATCGAGAATAAAAACCCTGCAGAGCGGTTATCTTCAAAAAACTTCATAACTTCGTCGGGATTCTTAACCATGAAGGGATCGTCGAAAGCAAAACTGTTGAACTGATTTAACAGATATCGACTGACCAACACTTGCCATGAACTGTTCTCGCTGACAATGGCCCTAAACGGCATGCCAGATTTATGAGTTTTCACGTTGACAAAAACCGTGTCTTCTTTGGACTTACTAATGTTCTTTGCCAACTTGGGGAGGCCATGGTCGTTGCACAAGGCAACAGCCCGAGCATCCACCTTGCACACACACACTTGCACACCTCTGAAGTTATTTTCCACAGCCTGCGCCACCTTGAGGTCGAAGTATCCTTTTGTCATGAGCACAAAGCCCCCTCCTCGTCCGGCACGGTGCGCTTTTCCGTGTCTTACGTGTCTTCTTCGTCCCTGTCTAACATTTGCGCCATCAGTTCAAGTTCAGCTATGCACGAACTAGCCCGACAGCAAACGTTACTAAACACAAGGCCAATCCCGAGCGGTACTAGATCTGTTATTCTTATCACAAGATACTTTTCGTTGGAAAATTAATGTAACAGACGGAATTTCCGATCACAGGCTCGTCGTAGCTGCACTAGGTATTAACGGATCGTGCTTAAAAGAAAACCAAAAGGTTCAAGTTCGTGATTTCAATAATGCGGATGACACTTCCATTCTCGACCGCTTGGAATTGGCCCTCGATGTCCTGCCTGACACAAACGATCGAGATACGCTATGGCAGTATTTCACGGCCGTCGTAAAAGAGTGTTTATCACTTTTCGCGCCAACGAAGCTGAAATGCTTGTAGAAATTTAACTCGCAATATCATCCACTTAAAACGGTGACTACGACGTGCCAGGCGAAAGATCCCAAGAAATCCTGATGTGATTGCCAATCTTAGTACAATTGTTCGAGCGGAATTAAAGGCAGCTAAAAAGCATTTCCTATCTCAAACATTGACAGAGTATATGAAAAGCTCACCCCAGAAGTTTTGGAGATATTTGTCAGGATCCAAATCAACTATAAGCGGTGTTACTGTAAATGGAACCACATCTAATGATTCCATTTTTTGTTGCTCAAGAATTTAATAACTATTTTAGCTCAGTATTTACCCGAAACGCAATTCTCCTCTTTTTGTTAAGTGCGATAAACAAAGTAATGACGAGCGTACAATTATTTCCCAGCAGGGTATTTTGTCTTTGTTGCTAAAATTAGAAACTAAATCAGCAGTTCCCGATATGTTGCCGAATGAGTTCCTAAGACGATACTATGAATAGGTCTCGCAATTTTTGTTCAAAATTTTTAACTAAAAATTTTGAACAAAAATATCTCGGAGCGATACACTAGTGTATCGCTCCGAGAAGGAAAGGTGCCAAGGGACTGGCTGATGGCCAGAGTAGTGCCGGTATTAAAATCTGGAGACAACCTCAATGTAGCTAATTACCGCCCGATCTCTCTCGCACTCACCACGAGTAAAATATTAGAGCATATCATTTCTAAACGATTAGTGCAGTATATGGAAGGTAATAAAATCTTCTACAACATGGTTTCCTCAAATGCCTGTCAATTGTCACCCATCTTATTGAAACAATACACACATTGGCAACTGCACTTAACTCTAGAGAGCAAAAAAACATAGCTGATCCCTCTGTCAAAGGAATCGGTATAACACGAAAGTGAAACGTGTATTCACATAAGTAGTTGAGCGTTTATTGTGCATTGTTTCGCCACAAGGGAGAAGGAATGAATGCTGCAGCAACAAATTGTAATGTGACGTGAAGAATGGCAAGCAGCTCGAAACATGCAGCGCGCACCTCAGCAGAAAGGGCGCACGAAATGAGCATACACAAGACGAGCACGGAGTAACTGTCACAGCTCGACATTTACAGCGTGCTGCTCTAACACAAAGACGCACGAAACGAACGCACAAGCATACACAGGACGAGCGCGAACAACTGCCACAATTATTACTTCGTGTGTAAGCGGCGCGCTCCATTCGTAAACGCGGCCGCTGCTGCGAACGAAGCGACCTTCGTGCACTCTTTAACCACTGTAACTTCAAAGCAAACTTGCGGTGGAAGGACAAGGCGTGCGAAGCGCCCGAATGCCCCGATCAGGAGATAAGCGCGCGCGCACGAGCGACCACGCCCCGTGGAGGCGTACGCTCATCCCAGCGAGAGGCGCGACGACATTTAGAGCGCGCGCTCCATGACACCTTCGCACCATCTCGCTAGTGATGACGAAAACGCGCTGAAGTCGAGGAGCTCTGAGGACCGCCAATGGTATATGGTGTGTATAAATAGCTTGCTGTTAGCAAGCTGAGGAACGTACGCTCCCGTAGCCGAGTGGTTTCGCGCCGCGCGCTGCGGAGCTAGAGGTCGCAGGTTCGACGCCCGGTGACGGAACTTTTAGGGGCGAAGCACCTTAAGACCGAGCCTTGTCGGCGTGCGGCGTTGTCCGTGCTCACAGCACAGCTCTTTGTAAAACAGCTTGTGCCGGCCGTACTACTATGTTTTGCCTTGCCTGAGACAGCCTAAAAAACACTAGGATCTTTTTAATTGCGTACCTATGTATTTTCTAATAAAGAACACACGTCCTGACACTTAAATATTAATGTTGTGCCTCAGGAATGCGTAGCATTTGCTTTTAGAGGCGAAGCTCCTTAAGCCATGGGTCGTGCGTCCTCAATGTATGTAGTTGTAGGTAGCCACCTCTCGTTTAGTTCCTGGAATGTCCGCTAGATGGCGGTACTTGTATATGATGAATATATTTAGGGGCGAAGCTCCTTATGGCATCACCTCGGCGGTCCTCGGTTGTCCATGCATTCTGAGTAGCCAGTAGGCACTGGATTTCGACCTCCAAAGTAGTGCCGGAGTGAGATGTCTCCTGTGCGTGATTAAACAATAAAAAAATTTACAACGTACATGTAAAATTAAAGTGAGCTGCGAGTCGCCATGACTCTCATTGACCCCTTAGTATAAATGCGCCCGATCTCACGTCGTTGATGATGTACTGCGCAGAATTCGCGGAAGATTATCGGTTTACCGACGCACCTCCGAAGCTTCGCCCACTCATCGTCATTCACTCCGTGGATATGGTGTAGTCATCTCCAGTTCTCGTCTCGTTTCCGAGAGGGCGCTGTCCTATAGACATGCGTACAATATGGCTGTTGGGTGAAGGTACGCTAGATGGCGTTGGCGGTGCAGCTGCTCTCCGATTGCGCGGACCGCCGTACGAGTGCGCTTGCCGGATCGTGCTGCTTGGCGGACCATGGACGACGACCGGTCGTTGAAGTTTGAATAAAATTTCACACACACTATCGCTTTGATTACTGCTGGGCGAAACCACTGAAGATTTCACGGTGTAACCATGATTGCTTCAGTCACCATAACTCTCATCGACCCTTTAGTATAAACGCGCCCGATCTCACGTCGGTGATGATGTACCGGGCAGAATTCACGGAAGATTCACTGTTTACCAATGAACCACCGCAGCTTCGCCCACTCATCATCATTCACTCCGTGGATATGCTGTGTTTTTTCTTCTAGTTTTTATTTGATCTCATTATGTTAGTTTATATTTTACAACGTCGTATCCGTGACGGAAATACGTCAGAGGCCGTGGTGGACCCCGGCATACAACACTTTCGTTTTAATAGATATGACCGCGATATATTTGTCACAGGCATTTGACACCGTTTGTCATGCAAAACTGATCGAAAAAATGCATGAGCTTGTTGTTGCTGTGGAGATTATAAATGGGTCACTGCCTATTTGCATCACAGGGAGCAATTTGTAGAAATTACCGGAGCGCGGTCCCATACATTGCCTGTAACGTCCAGAGTACCAGAGGGATCGGTGTTGGGTCGCATTTTGTTCCTGTTGTATATCAATAATATTGCAAAAGCTCTTCACTCTTCCGTTGATGTGAGACTGTTCGCGGATGACTGTGTGTTATATACTCGTGTAAAAAGCATTCCTGACCAGGTCTTGCTCAGTGATGCTTTGTGTGCTGTTGACGAGTGGTGTGAGAAATGGCATATGAAAATTAATTTCGACCATACTACATGCATGACGGCATCAAATAAGGAAGCGCCACTGACGTTTACGTATAAAATAAAAAATAAGAAATTTAAGCGATCTACTCAGGTAAAATATCTCGGCGTTACAATTACTTTGAATCTGACCTGGAACAAGCATATTGAAAATATTTGTGGTTCGGTTAAACGTAAACTGGGTCTTCTGCGGCGAAAGCTAAGAGATTCTCTGCCTGAGACAAAGCTGATGGCTTATAAAACAGTAGTACGCCCAACCTTAGAATGTGCCAGTATTATATGGGATCCACGCAGTAAAAAGCTTGTCGATGAGCTAGAAAGGATAGAGCGAAAGGCAGCCAGGTGTATTTTTTCGTGCTACCAGAGGACGCAATCAGTGACCATATCACTTCACAGGACTAACCTTAAGAAGCTGTCTACGCGCAGACAAATAGCAGGCTTGGAGTTTCTATTCGCGATTCCAACTGAGCATGATAATGGATGGAGCGCAGGCTAAAGACAAGGACAAAAGAGAGACACATTCGACACAAACACAGCGCTCTCTCTGTGTCTCTCTTTTGTCCTTGTCTTTAGCCTGCGCTCCATCCATTATCATGCAACAACACCAACAAGCCCAAATTGCCACCCTCATCCAACTGAGCGCTCGCCACCTAGCGGCCGCGTCTGAAAACGGCACTAACAGGGTCGAACTTGAAAGGAGATATGTTATCACGTTGCCAACGTTGACAAGCGGCCGCATAGTTCCTTTATTTTCGCCATGCCGCGCGCCGCACGAGCCCGAAAAAGAAAAATCACAGCATATCCGCGGAGTGAATGATGATGAGTGGGCGAAGCTCCGGAGGTACATCATCAAAGACGTGATGGTGGTTGGTTGCATGTGGTCCAACGATATGCATGTGAGACCATATCGCGATGCCATGTGTTGTATGGCATCGCGATCGTCATCGTCATCAGCGTCATCGTTATGACGCATAGTGGGTACATTCCATGTGGTGTGCCGTGATGGCAGCGTCATCGTCATCACACAGGGAGATACTGCTGGTTACACAGGTGGCTACTACGTACTACAAACTACAAGGGACGCACGACCCGATGCCATGTGTTGTATGGCATCGCGATCGTCATCGTCATCACGGCACACCACATTCCATGTGGTGTGCCGTGATGGCAGCGTCATCGTCATCACGCAGGTGGCTACTACTACAAAGATGGGACGCACGACCCACGGCATAAGGAGCTTCGCCCCTAAAAATCACAGCATATCCACGGAGTGAATGATGATGACTGGGCGAAGCTCCGGAGGTTCATGTGATGGTGGGTGGTTGCATGTGGTCAAACGATATGCATGTGAGACCATATCGCGATGCCATGTGTTGTATGGCATCGTGATCGTCATCGTCATCAGCGCCATCGTTATGACGCATAGTGGGTACATTCCATGTGGTGTGCACAGTGAGGGTAGTGTCATCGTCATCACACAGAGAGATACTGCTGGTTACGCAGGTGGCTACTACGTACTACAAACTACAGGGGACGCACGACCCACGGTCAAACGATGTGCATGTGAGACCATGCCGCGATGCCATGTGTTGTATGGCATGGCGATCGTCATCGTCATCACGGCACACCACATTCCATGTGGTGTGCTGTGATGGCAGCGTCATCGTCATCACGCAGGTGGCTACTACGTACAAGGGACGCACGACCCACGGCATAAGGAGCTTCGCCCCTAAAAAAGCGATGTCCAGAGACCATTGCTGTGTGCCGCAATGCGTGGCATCGCGGTGGAAAGGTGGCAACGTATCGTTGTATCACTTCCCGAAGGATGCAGCAGACGACGCGCGACGGAGAACGGCGTAGAGCAGACACTTACGCATTGGAAATATGATTACGGACACTGTGTGAGACCATATCGCGATGTGAGACCCTGGAGCGTTTTAACACCGACTTAACACGCGTGCAGGATACTGTAGACCAACTTACTGCTCACAATAACTCATTATTGCTAGGTCTCGATGACTTAGAAGACAGGTCCCGCCGCGATAACTTAATATTTTTTGGGCTGCCCGACTCGAAGGAAACATGGCAGCAAACGGAAACAAAGCTAATCACTGCACTAAATGCCACACTTGGCTCGGTTAGCAGCGATAGCATTCAGCGAGCCCACCGACTCGGCACTTACACAGCTGATAAGAAACGCCCTGTAATTGCCAAGTTCGGTAATTACAAAACAAAAGAAAAAACACTTGCAGCACGCGCACAGCTAAAGCCCAGCAACATCAGTGTTAGAGAGGACTTTTCTCCCGCAACCCGCTTGGCTCGTAAAAAACTTTTTGAGTTCGCTAATTCCCAGCCAGACAAACCGCAGTTCAAAATTAACTACAAGAAATGGTTAATGAATAACAAGTGTTACATTTACCAAGCTACCTCTGACTGTGTTCAGGAAGTTCACGACCGTAGCACACGCTATAACAGCAAACCGGCTGCCCC
>JALIZH010016127.1:0-20965 GCA_030522465.1 Rhipicephalus appendiculatus
ACACCGACGCCGGAATTTCTGCGAAACGAGCTCTTTAGCGGTATCGCGTTAAAACGAACGAAATAAGAAAAATTATGCTGGATTGAACGGGGGTGCGAACCTGGGTCCGTTGTGTGCCAGCCCAGTATTCTACCACTGAACTATGCCGGTGCTCGAAGCTCCTGTGCACAAAAACCCTATACAGGCGTTATGTTGGAAAAGAACCGCGTTAACATAGGCAATATAACGTGGTAGAAGAGTAAAATAACAACCAGGCGTCAAAGAATGCGAATTGAGTAACCAGGCGTCACACAACATGAATTTCATTATGAGTAGGTCATTGAATGCTTCCAACCCATCACAAATGGCTCAGCGATTACTTTTCATCATCATCAGCCTCCAAATCAATTAATGGAGTAATGGGTACCTTGCAAGCGTACTTGTATTAGTAGCCACAAGTTGCAACGGGTTCTTGAAATGGCACTCTTCCAGCTTTCGCTGTGACTATGCTGCGCTTACCGCGCAGGCCTGGTGTTTTTTTTTTGTTTTTTTTCTACACCTGGCCTTTGGGTTATATTCCGTAATGGGCCAAGCTGAGAATTTTATTCGCTGGGCAACGCGCAATTCCACAAAATTGGTGGAAGGCGCCTTTTGATCTATTTATTTTCCACGGTAAAGACAAAAGCGAGAACAAAGTCACTCAGCCAATATTTATTGAATGCAAGTAACCACCTTGCATTGAACCACACAAAAGTACACCAGTATCACACTGTACACCAGTATCATTTCTTGTCGCTGCTGCCATCCTGCAATCGCCAACTATTGTCACCGCCATCTGCACCATGCCTGGGACTACGCCCCGTCTTCTCGCTTCCTGTCTGGGCAACGCACACCTACTATGCTCAGTGACCTTCTGTCGCACATCCACCACACTGTTTCTTTTCAAAGGCCAAGTGGCGCCGAAAAAGATCGTCTGGCATGTAAAGTGCATCTTGCTTCTTCATGAGTGCTCAAGTTCTGTACTGCTCCTGTGCATGGCCAAGTGACGCCAAAAGACACCATGCGACATGTCAAGTGCGTTTCGCTGCCATAAATGTGTACTCACTGCTGCTCCTCTGCATGGCCAATTGACGCCAAAACACACCATGCGGCACGTCGCGTGCGTTTCGCTGCCATAAATGTGTAGTTTGACTTTTGTTTCCAGAGCGCAAGTTCGCTCAAATAAAAAGTTTCGTCTTAAACCTGCAGTCTGCCACCTTCTTCAACGTCACGACCCCGTCACAATATTCAGACTAATGCAAACATGCCTTATGCTGCCTGTTGATAAATGCACATAGTCGCAGTGCAGTGCAATGTTTATTAACGACATTGTTCTGAAGCAAGCACAGTAACATCGAACGTGGGGTAATCAATGAATAAGAAAGTGCAGATATATTAGCAGCTCAACTGCGGCAACTGTAACGGCCAAATCACCAGATGGTTTTGAAGCCCTGTTGTGGGACTCCAGTTGTAACCTTAACCTTACACAATGTGCAAACACGTCGGAGAGAAGTTGAAATTTTGCATACATCAAAGTCGTTCTTTGATATGTCTAATACTACTGCACAACATGAAATAGTAACTTATTACAATGATACATTTGCAGTAATTTACGCCTTTCATGCATATTGCAAAGAAGACACTACCAACAACAAGGTAGATGTTAATGAGTACTGATAAGAAAAGTATTACTTGTAGCAGCAAGACAAAACGAAGTCGTGCTTTTTTACAATAATGATAAAAAACAACTGTGATCGTGGTTTCTGCCAGTACACTCAAAACATGTTCCCTTCAATAACAGTAGTTTGGCCTTTGAACATGTAACTTTGGCATGTCATGAACATACACTGAATATTATAATGTTACAGGCCTAAGTTGTCGCTAAACAATGCTACCACTACAGCTGTCCATGTCTGCTCAACACATAGGCAAGCTATGGATATCACAAACTGATATCAACAGCAACGATTACTCGGACGTTATCGCTAGTTGGAATATCCACAGTTGTATGAATAGACATTCCATATTACCAGTAACATGCTCCTGTACCTGTAAAAGGGCACAAGCGTGGTTGAGTAATATGTTTAAGAAATGTCAACAATAACAATGACTAGAACGCATTGCTATCACTGGTTGAAATACCAACAATTGTACCACAAGCAGCAGGCACCAGTACCCATACAAGGCTATTTCCATAGCTGACTAAGACGTCGAAATTCAACAATAAACAAGATTGCGAAGCATTAATATTAGTGGTATGGATACCCACTCTGGTAGAAATGGTGATTAAATATCACAAGCAACAGGCACTTGCTGTCTGTCGAATAATGCTTTGTAGCACACCTCCCCGCCTGGAGGTACACTGAATACTAAAGTTGTAAACAATAAACAAAGTATACTCTAAACACTGAAATTGTAAAAATTGAAGTAAATCGTTTGTACAAGTTCCCCTAGAACATTGCACAGCAAATTATCCTAGAAAACAGGATAAATTAAAAAAAAAACATTGATCGTGCGTCAAACGAACTTGTGAAATGTTGCTAAAACTGAAAAACTTATTTTGCATGCACCGCAACATATAGGACATATTGCAGTGGCGTGGATAGAGCAAACTGGTGCCTACACAGCGAAAAAAAGTAACATTACATGTGTCACTAGAAAATAACTTTGTTGTGACAATCGCACACATAAGTGGTGCCAACACAAATATTTCACTTTGTATAGCTGCATAGGCTCAGCAAAGAGAATGTAAAAGCTCGTGCTAGTCTAAACATGTACGTAATCCCTTAGTGCATGAGCTGAAAGCACTTGTATCCTGTCCGTTTATTCTCCTAGTGACACCACGCTACTAGCATTTTTCACTGTTACAGTCATACATGGTGTGCATGTAATTTCAGAAAGCTTGACCGATGCGGGTCAAAGCAACCTGTGAAGACATGCCTGCACTCACGAGCAGTGTCTCTTTAAACACAAATTTGTGCACTTGACCTGGTCCATCGAAAAAAAAATTGAAAGAGATATGAAAAATGAACAATTAAAAAGAAACGAAAAAACATGAAAATCACAAAATATATACAAAAAAAAAGAAAAGAGAAAAAACAAAGAAGACATTCAAGGCCGAGGCGGCTGTGATGGCGGAGCGGGCACAGCAATGCCAGGCACAAGGGTGCCCAGGAGGAGTTCGAGGGCTGTAGCGATGCGTTCTTGGGCTGAATGCATGCCCCTCACCTCCTCCATGTGCTCCCGGTGGTGCTGCGAGATAAAAACTTTCACTTACTGGATTGCAGTGCATTCCATGCATGCGGATCTTTTTCAATAACTGCCAGGCATGCAGATTCAGGAATGTTAGAGCAGACAGGAAAGCAATCGGATACTACGTGTTTCATGAGAATACAGTCAAACCTCATTATAACGAAGTTGCATCTCACAGGAAAATGAGTTCCTTCCATCCAAAAATTCGTTATAAAGATATATTCCTAACACTATATCTATTGCAAGACTATTGTTCATTTACTTCGTTGTAACCGATATTTCGTTATATCCGGGTTCCTTAAATCGAGGCTTGAGTGTATATGACCTGGAGTAAGGATGCATTAAAGTACTTATCCATCACGCGGGGTAAATACTGCATTACTAGAAAGAATAAAGCCGACCTTGTACTCTACACTGATGTATCGTGCAGCGAAAGTGCACGACATCACGTTTCAGCTGTTTTTTTCACTGGTTTCTTTTAAGCCAAACATGCAACCCTCAACCAGTTCTTGTTAATCTTGACACAATCACTTTAAAATAACATCGCAGTTACTGTTGTCCTCGTGCTTGGGCATTTTCTCATTACTTGAGTACTGAAACAAATTTTTGACACCAACTTGGTTATAACGTACACAGCCACTAGTAACTGTCTGAGTACGTGTTCCAGATAGAGACTTTTCCTTGAACAGATGTTCGCAGAAGCTTAAATATGTTTGTCATACCTTCTAAACTCTGTTGACTGTTGACGTGTGCTAGACATGCAACTACGCAAATGTCTCGTGTCTAGCTAAGCAGCCAGCTGAAAGCTCTACAGCAAAAGTGACTCAAACGCAACAAGTTAATGTGCACAATACAATGACCAGTTTATGTCTCTCTCTTTGTTCATTCGGTCAACATAATCTCTTCACACCTTACAGTGAACGATCCTGTGAGTTCACTGTAAAACCCTGTGATATCCTGTGAAACGAACGATCCTGTGAGTTCTAAGGTATGCTAAGTAAGGTTGCCACGCTTGTTTTCAACTATGCCAGCTGTAAGTGGCTAAGACCAACGGGCAATGCAATCTCCTTTCACAAATGGTTCTGTTGTACGTACTTCTCGTGCCTCTGCCTGAGTCTCCTCCAGCACCCGCAGCTGCCTCCCACACTCGTTGGAGAGCCGGCCAACCACCTCCGGAGGGGGGGGAACCATGATGATGCCGCCCTGGTCGTCCATAAGAAATTAATGCGGAGCAATTTTTTTATCAGGTACACATAAAGCTTATTTGACCATTATCATAAATACAAGGTGCCATGCACACGGGCAATGAAGAGTAAAGGAACTGAACAAGACATTACAACAAAAGGCAAATTAAGGGTCTACCACAAGCATGACATGCAACCAAACGTGACTGCGATGTATCAATGGTAATTTCCTTGCGTCCCTACAGACAGTACTTAACAATATAGGTTGCACTGAGCATTTACTTCAAAGAGGTGAAGCATATCTTTAAGTTAATGAAGCAGCCACTTCCGGTATGCGAGGTTATAACACGAACGTCTGCAGCTGCTTTAGGTAGTTTTCATTGCAAGAGCTGTGAAAGTGCATCACGTGCAGTGCCGCTGGTGCCCTGCTGGCTCCCCCACAGAGACGTGGGCCGTTGGGGCAGGCTGCGGTGCTGTTGCAGACTGCAGGGGTGGAGCTGGCCGCAATGCCGGGAAAGGCTGTGGCATTGGGGCGGGCCGCATAGGGACGGCGACAGCAGCGGCTGCCTCCACAGGCCTTGGTGCGCTGTTGTCCTGCAATACATTGTGAACACATAATGCACATTATTGCAGTCACTTCGCGTGACTCCGTTATTGCGACTGATGGACCTGTCAACTGATTGACCAGTGTGCAGCACCTTCATTGTGGAGCCAACTTCTCATCCCTCGTATGGCAGACTACTTGACTCTCTAACCCCTCTAACATGCGGCTTATTATTAAATGTGCGCTTCAAGAAAGGAGTTGTCAAGCACAACTGCTTACATTGGTCTCAAGAAAGCACTTATCATCTGTTCTCGCAAGATTTTCGATTGTGCACAATTCACATGCTTCATGATGCAATACGCTTGAACCGAGACACTTGGCAACAATAATAATTCGCACCTCATTTTCACCGGTGAAAAGCCTGACTGGCGCGGAGTCGGGCGCCGTCCTGTCGAGAATCGCCAGGATCCGGCCCTCCACGCCTCCGAGCCTTCCTCCCCCCGTCCTCCTGCAAAGGCATAAAGAAATGTTAGAATAGGTCCCCCCAGTCTGCTGCAAGCAATGCGCTCACGTCCTCTCCCTTTCTATCTTCTCCTCCTCAGCTTGCGGCTGTCGTAGCACAGCCGCGACCAATATTTGCGCCAGAGCTTGACCGTTTTCACGGCCGGCATCAGCGCACTCAGCGCGGTGGTGCTCTTGCCACAAAGCTACCTTGCGAGCAGCACCCATGCTTGACGTGAAAGCTGCTGCGTTTCTCGCCAAGTTTCGGTGCTTCTCCATGAAGCATATTAAAAGGTCGGCTTGCGGCCGCGATACTCGAGGCTGCGTCATTTTTTTTTCCTAAGCTTTCGCCGGAACGCAGCAAACATACAGTTACAGACCATGCTAAACGGGTACGTTTACGCATATTAAACTCCATTCCGTCAAATCTTTACGAATGAAACACTGATACGAACGTGTTGCATGAAAATTTCACCAAACACATTTTTCCGGCATGTTCAATCCAGCAGAAATGTGCGAAACATACGGTAACGGAAAGGAAACATGCCACCGGCACATTTCCATGCACTGCAACATACACTACGTTGTAACTACGCTCGCTGACGCGCGATCGCATTCAAAAGCAAAAGGTGTTGCTTACCAGACATTACACGAAAGACGTACAGGCTTCCCATGTTCGCACATATTTGCTTTTTTCTTCGTTATCTGTAAGAACAAAAGCGAAGCAAAATAACGCGATAACAGTATGCTTGGCATTGTTTACTCACCGTACGGCTAGAATTCCACAATTTCCTTGTTCTTCGCAGCTTGCCACATCCTTCAGCGACTAAAATGTTTCTCCAGTAGTCGCGATCACATTCTTCTCGCAGCTTTATATGCCATAGAACGCAAAAGTCGTCTCGCAGAGACGATCAGCTGTTTTTACACAGCGGCCAACCTAAGCGACTTCGATTGGATACAAAAGCGACTAACATGTGGCTACGACTCTCCAAAGTACGAGAGTTTTGCATTTACATCGCAATACGCTTCATTCACGTTGGTGCTAGAGCCTATAAAACAAATTTATTTTAATTTACGCCGGATAGTTCTTTTGTTACACGCTTGCGGACAAAATAAATTGAATATACGGACCATTCGCGGCTCTCAACCAGAGAAAGTCGCTAAAGCCCCTAAATTTTTCCCCTGAAAATACCTAGCGAATACTAGGGAGTTCCCCAGAATTCCTATGTAAAAGACGCCAACTGCCACACACTTGTCTGGCTCAAGCTATGGGCGGCTACGAGCACTTTTCATTGGCCCAAATTCGTTGCGGCTTCCGGCATGGGCAGGCGCCTGAAACGTGACGTAACAGGGAAAACGGAATACGAAATAAAGTACATTACACGGGCGCTGCGGCCGTATAATGTACTTCTATTCCGTATTCCGTATTCTGTTTTCCCTGTTACGTCACGTTTCACGCGCCGCCCATGCCGGAAGCCGCGACGTTTTTTCGAATTTGGCCAATGAAAGCGCTCGTAGCCGCCCATGTAGCTTGTGGAGCAATACAAGGCAGTTGGCGTCTTTTACGTAGGAATTCTGGGGAAATCCCCTAGTATTTGCTAGGTATTTTCTCAGGGGGGAAATTTAGGGGCTTTTTTAGCGACTTTCTGGTTGGAGAGCCGCGAATGGTCCATATATTCAATTTATTTTGTCCGCAAGCGTGTAACAAAAGAACTATCCGGCGTAAATTAAAATAAATTCGTTTTATAGGCTTCTAGCACCGACGTGAATGAAGCGTATTGCGATGTAAATGAAAAACTCTCGTACTTTGAGAGTCGTAGCCACATGTTAGTCGCTTTTGTATCCAATCGAAGTCGCTTAGGTTGGCGGCTGTGTAAAAAAAACAGCTGGGGTGCTATGCAGGATGGCCCTTGAGCTTCTCGGGCACACGAGTTTGCTCCGAGCTCGCACTGCGGCGGTCATGGCACAAAGACAGAGCGGAGCGCGTGATAGCAGCATTGACAAAAACGGCTACATGAACGAGCGTGGTGTCAAAAACGCATGTGGGGCATCTGCGGCAGTAATCAAAGAAACACCACGTGCCAACACGTCAGCGCCGCCACTCAGTCCACATTTCAACAGTGCAGCGACGTCAGCGTGATTGTCGCGCTATCTTTTGCCAACTCAGCATTGCACCTCCCACAGGCGTGTTCGTGGGCGTTCTTCCACTTTCGGGCATGTTCTTTCGTTCCACCCGCAGCATGGAAATTTCCACTATCGAAGGCAACAAGGGTGCACACGCTGCACTCTCGTGCAGCTCGTTTCGCTTCTAACAAATATTGCGGATAAATATACGGACCGGTTGTCACCAGGCGCGCTCGCATCATGGCGGCAACGCGGCTGTGAGTGGTACGTCGTGAGCGCGGTGAAATTGAATGCGAGACATCGCAGCCACGTCATGATATAACTTTTATTTCTTCGTACGTGTGTGCACAGTCTGCGCGATAAAGCTGATAGATGAATCATGCCGCTCGCTGGCGTTGCGGCGTGAGCACTGCTCCTTGACAAGCGCAAACGCGGTGGGTGGACCCGATCTTCGCCGCGGGCGTCTGTCAATCAAACTGATTGACGCGTGAACTCGGGTACAAAGTCGTTGATTCTGAGAAGGCCCCAGTTCAGCTCGTGACTGTCATGGTGCCGGTGTGACTGTCAAAGGTTTCATGCGGTGGACGCTAAGCAGCAGCTTCTTTGCATATAAAACAATTTGGTCAGCCTTTACTACTTGTGCAAGGCTGGAGCCATAGAGGAGCTTGTGATCACCTAGCTTCTTCCAGCGTTTTAAGTCGGTCGTCTACTCAGTCTGCTCGGTATACGCTTCGAAGCAATGAACGCATCAGCTCGGTCTTCATTTTCATTATACTAATTAGGCAGGACTTCATTAACATAATATTGAACAGTTTTGTCTTCATTGGCAAGGTTTTAATTAAAACGACAATAATTACCTCTGGTGCACTTAGCATGATCTTGATTAGCATCATATTAAGGTCTAATTAGAATGAATTTACTTAGCGTGCTTATAATTAACGTCGCGTTAATTAGCCTGGTATTAGCTAGCACGGTCACAGCTTTACATGGCTTCATTAGCATGGTCTTAGTAAGAAGGTATGGCTTCATTAGCTCAGTCTTAGCATGCCTTGGCTTAATTCGCTTGGTCATAGCATGTCTTGACTTATTTAGCTAGGTGTACCGCCCAGCCACTTAGCTAATCAGCCGGGCCCACGTCCTCGGGCAGCGAGCACACCATGAAGGGATGAAGAGGGTGGTGGTGGTGAAAAACATTTATTTAGACTATTTACAAGAGAGATAGGGGCGGCCTTAAGGGCCGATCCTGTACAAACTCTAGGAGGAGTCCCTATAGTCCGGGACCCCTGTGGCTTCCGCGTTGGCACGTGTCCTGGCCAGGAGGGCTCTTTGACCCTCCAAGGCCGAGGAGCCGAGCAGGGCAGCCTCCCAGCTCTCTCGGGTAGGGGGTGATGGGAGGTGATTGGGGGGGGACCGCCGGGTTAGATGGGCATGCACGCACCATGTGGAAAGTATCCGCAAGCGGATGATCACAGTGTGGGCATTCCCCGGAGAAGGCCGCATTAAAATGCTTAAGTATCGCCGGGCACAATACTGTGTTGGTGTATAAGCGTAAGAGCCAGCGCTCGTCAGCCTTAGTCAGGCCCGGCGCCGGGGGCGGAAATCGGAGCCTGTTCGATTTGTACATCCCTATTGCAAAACCCAGCGCCGCTGGGTACCAGCGTCCAGTGCCATGCCGGATTATGGGGCCCAGTATCACGCTGGATACTGGGACGCTGGAGCGGCATTTTACTGGGAGGCGCTGGTACTCCCGCGCAATGCGGCTCTATAGCGTTGAAATAGCGGTGCCTATGTGCCATAAATAAATATATTAGTGCAAGAAGTGATATAGAACGCATTAACGCAAAGAAAAAAAAGAAAATAAGCTATATAGAAAAAAAAAAGTCTCCGTCAGGAGGATTCGAACTTGCCACCTCCCGATCCTGAACTCAGTGTTCTACCCACTACGCCACGGCGAAATATGCTGAACTATGCGTAAAACAACTATTTAACCAACAAACACACGGTTCGGCATCATGTTTACATGTCGCACAGTCACGATAGACGCGATCTTCCTTTCCAAATAACAACTGCGTCTTTATTAGACACAAACGAACGGCGGCCGGTACCGAATGACATGCCGATAATGGCAAGAGCGCTAAGTTTCTTTAGGAATTCACATGTTAACTACGAAAAATATGAAATACACGTAGAGCAGGCACTGTTTGCTGGCTGTTACTGCCGATTTTTTTAATAGCCGTTTCTCGCTCTTGCTACTGGTCAACATTGACAGAGGTTTTATGATGACTAGTTGGATAAATAGTTGCGTACATGATTGAGTATTGAGTAGTGTTATCGCGCAAGCGACGATACGCCAGTACAGCGGGCGTGCCAGTGTAGAGATTTGCAGTTGTATCGATACCTATAACTAAGAAACCGCCCAACTAAATAAAAATACAATTCCGTAAAGGAGTATGTCACTATGTTAGTTCACTAAGGCGTACCAAATTACCAACGGAAAACTATGCGTTCTTACATAAGAGTCACGAGAAGTACCGGCTAGCGCGGCCGGCAACTTTCGGTGACAGCTTGTGCGCGTTGCTGAAAGCGCGTCGCTACGATGGTCATCGCTCCTTGTGCGGACACCGTACACAAGGAAAAATGGTTAATTTAGGTTACCGAATGTCCAAACTGTACTTTACAGTCATCCTTACGCTTTAGAATTGCGTGTACTTAAAGCGCGAAGCGCCGGTAACATGTAGACGGACACGGCCGGCACACTAGGCCTAACGCTCGCTGGGAGTCTCGCTGGGTAGGACCGGTCTCGGCGCAGCGCAGTTGCGATGGTTGAAGTTTCTGCATTCAAGCTTCGGAACCTTTCTAATGGTTAACTAAAGTTCAGCGGAAGTAAGTGGAAGGGCAAACAGTGCCAGAGATGCGTTTCCGGTGTGGTGATATCGAACGGCGGCTGTTTTTCTGGCCTCCGTTCGGTGGGGTTGCGAAGCCAGAGCTGAATTGCTTCTCGCCTACTGTGCGGCGATGTAACGATTTGCTGTTTCTGGTAGAACCGGCGCCTCCAGACTTATAAACACTGCAAAATGGAATCATTACAACAGCCAATCCCTGATGCATGACTGGTATATGTGCGGCGCATGCACAAAACGTGCATTCATCGCTGCTACGTGCTCCGCAAGAATTAACGCCGTTATTGAATCTGCGTGAATAAAAGAAAAAAAATCAAGCTAAAAAGCAAAATAATCAGCGTTGGCTCCTTTGTGTTATTAACGCATCTTTTTCTGCATTCCAAAGGGAAAAATAAAAATGACGGTGATTTCGCATATATATCACATAATGTCTTGCGCTTATCATTCATTCTCTTTCTCTGCCAAGCTAGAAGTTGTGAAAATGTTTGGGACCTGTTAGCAGGCCCCTGGCCAAGGGAGGGGGGCTAGGGGCCCGGGCCTCCCCTCGAAATTCGGATGGAAGGGGGTGTTTACCGAGGAAGAATAATAAAAATCGATGTTTTTCAAGGCTTTCAACAAGTGCCCCCCCCCCCGAAAACATTGTTTGGCTACGGGCCTGCCTTTAGGGTAGCATCCATTGGTACCATCGAATCAAACATTCTATATTCAAACATACCGAAACATTCCGCCGCATACACTACAGTAACTTGCATGCCGCACTGGAAGAAACAGTGCAGGCTCCAGTGTGCACCAGCGCACTCCAGTGAAAATTCCAGCGTTTCCAGCGCTTCCCAGTACGCGCCAGCGTCACAGCGGCCAAGCCAGCGCCCCTACCAGTGCGACCCAGCTCTTTCCCAGTGCGCTCACCGAAGTGCCAGTGAATCCCAGCGTGTACCAGTGTTCCCAGTGCGATCCAGCGCCAAAAAACGTACTGGTATCACGCTGGGGGCGCTGGTTTTTGCAATAGGGATCGCTGTGACATCGCGAAATGAGGTGACCGGATTAGGTTCTGGATCGTCAGGCGATGAAGGGCGAGGAGGTTCCCGGGAATCAAGCACGCGGGCCGAGGCATCGGCTGCCTCATTACCACCTAGTCCTGCGTGAGCTGGGGTCCAGATGACTGAACGTGTATTAGGGCGGTCCAGATAATAACAACCCTTCAGGATTTGAGCAGCGCGATTCGTGATGCGACCTTTCGTAAGATTTTGGCACGCACTGCGCAAATCGGTAATAATGATCCGAGATGCGGGGTCCGCTGCAGCGAGAGCTATGGCGACTTCCTCCGCGGGAGTAATGTCCGGGGCTCGAAAAGTGAGCCTTTGAACAGGCACGTTTTGATGGACTACGGCTGCCGTGTACCACCCCCCGTGGTGAGGGCCAGACGCGTCCGTGTAGAAGACTCCAAGACGGGACCCATAGCGTCCTTGCAAGGCTGTAACCCACGCAGTTCGCCTGCCTTCATTAGTCTGCCTAGTAATGTTTTGGGGCAGAGGCTGGATAACCAACGCACCACGCCAGTCCTCCGGGATGATGGTCCGCTCTTCTGCCTGATAGGTGTAGGAGATGTGCAGGCGGTTTAAGAGACATCTCCCAGCGTGCGACTTGGTAAGCCGCAGGTACTGGTTGTTCAGATGGGCCTCTTTGAGTTCCCCGTATGTGTTGGTCATGCCCAAATCTGCAAGACGCTGGTTAGACGTCGACATCGGGAGGTCAAGGGCGCGCTTGTATATCTTGCGGAGAATGCCTTCGAGCGTGTTCACACCACATTTGCGCAAACGTAGATAGGGTGTCCAATACAGGATTCGACTGGTCACAAAAGCGTTGGCGAGGCGCAGAGCATCGCGGCTTCTGAGACCCCCTCGCTTGTTCGAGACCCGACGGACCATGCGGCCCACCTGATCCCCGACCGTACGTAACTTGCGCATGGTTGTATCGACTTTCCGGCTCGTGTGTATGAAGAGCCCCAAGACGCGGATTTCTTCGCGTTCCGGGATTGGCCCGGTGCGTAAGTAAAGTGCGATGTGTGTCGTGTCTTTTGGTTTGGGGCAAAGATGCACATACTCCGATTTTGTTGGCGAACATTCGAGGCCGCAGCGGCGGGCGTAGTCATCCACGACCGATGCTGCTTGCTGCAGGCTGGCCTCAATGCTGCCAAGACAACCCTGGGTTGCCCACAGCGTGATATCGTCGGCGTACAGAGCGTGCCGCACACCGGCGATATCCTTCAGCAGTGGGGGGAGGTGAGCCATGGCGAGATTAAACAGAAGAGAGAAGAGGACCGCTCCCTGTGGTGTTCCTCGAGTACCCAAAGGATATGGGCCATGCTCCTTGTCTTGAATGCTGAGGTAAGTCTGCCGTTCTGTCAGGAACTGACGGATGTACCTGAAAGTATTATGCCCACAGTCCGTTTGGGACAGATTGGTAAGAATGATTTCGTGGGTAACGTTATCAAAAGCTCCTTTGAGATCTAAGGCGAGGACTACCTTATCGTTACTGGGATTCTCAATCGGCTCAATAACGTCACGATGGAGTTGCAGGAGAATGTCCTGAGCAGAGCGATGTGGACGAAAGCCATACATAGTGTTGGCGAAGGTACGCCGGGCCTCGAGGTAATCGGAAAGCCTATCTCTAACCATTTTTTCCATAAGCTTCCCCACACACGAGGTTAAGGAAATGGGTCGCAGATTTTCGATGTTTATAGGCGCGCGCCAGTCGAGCAACGCGCAAGAATGTGCAAGCCGACCATGATGATTGTACACGTGGCCTCGGGTTTAGCTACGGTCGCGATATTGTAAGGTGCTCGGCCGGAACTAATCTCAGAGGCCACCGTGCTAATTACTCTAAAGGATACTTAGTACAGACATTAAAAGCTTCAAAACGAAATTAAACAGCCTCCCTGCCTTTAAAAAATATAATCAGTAAACCTTTCTGGCGCTTTTATTGCATGGGTTGCACTTCTGCACTCAGTGGAACGACAAACAAATGAAAGAAGATGCCTCTGGTTTGAAAACACTGCCCAATTTTGTCGACCGTCCTTGACGTGACGCCGCGTTCCATCGTAACCAATGGAACGCAGCGTGCGCCTCATGGGTCGATCTGGCCTTTTCGTACTACTGGCTCGTTCAAAAGGGGGGTGTCGCCAGAGCTCGGAAAGATCCCGAGTTTCGCCAAGCTCGGGCCATCTTGCATAGCGCCCCTGATCGTCTCTGCGAGACCAGTTTTGCATTTTATGGCATATAAAGCTGCGGAGAAGAATGTGATCGCGACTACTGAAGAGCATTTTAGTCGCTGAAGGATATGGCAAGCTGCGAAGAACAAGGAAAACATGAAATTCTAGCCGCAAGGTGAGTAAACAATGCCAACCATGCCGTTATCGCGTTATGTTTACTTTGCTCTTGTTCTTACAGTTAACGCAAAAAAAGAAAACGAAAACAAGAATGTATGAAGAGAAGTCTGTACTTCTGTCGTCTAATAACAGGTAAGCAACACCTTTTGATTTCGAGAACGATCGTGCCTGAGCGAGCGTCGCTACAGCGCACGATACACACATGGAAGTGCGCATTCATTTATCCACTGTATTTTACGCACATTTCTGCTTAATCGAACTTGCGCAGAAGAAACTTGTTGCGTAAAAAAATTTTTGTTAACATGCACGCCACGGTGTTTTATTTGCAATTATTTAACGAATAGATTTGATACGCATAATTCTTGTAGCCGATATATGCTGCATTGGTTTACCGCATCTCAGCGAGAACTCGAAAGAAAAAGGGTAAAAAAATTTACGAAGCCACCTGTTAGGGTGTCCCACCTGGGGCAGGCCTGTTTTTGGTGCGTATCGAGTAGAACTGAGAGATCTTCGCCAAGTTACGAGTGCTGTGGACAGAGCAGCACTGTGTACAGTTGCCATTGTGCCCGATGCACTGTATCCGGCCGTAAAAACGGTCAAGCGTTGGCTTGCCTACCACTGCCGCAAGGTCGCTACGCGCGTCGGTGGCGAGCCCATCGCTTGCAGCAGACCGCTTAACAAGTGCTTGTGCCAAGGTTTGGCAGAAGCCGTGTCACTGATTCGTGCCGCAAAACAAGTGAAACCAACACATCAAATCTGTTTGACTTCTTGTGGTTTGGCTGTGTTATAAGTGTACAAACAAAAAAGGTTGCCTATTTTCTTCTTAATAATCAACTTTTTCGTCCAAATTGATTATAAGTTATTGCTGCCTGCCCGACTCAAACAGGTGGATCATCAGTTGTGTTTCCTGTACATGCTCTTGCATTACAGGGTCAATACATTACGTGATTTTGTCTAGCAGCGCCGTCGGGAGCTTGTCGATGAAGTCGAGGGCTTGTGTTCGGCTACCGAATGCGTTGGAGGCACGCCTAGAGCATCTCCCCTGGCTGCCGTTGTGCCTGCAGCTTCCCAGCCTTCACTGCCGCTGCAGCCACCTCGACGGCCACGAGCACCACCACTTTTTCTTTCCTTTTTAACTTGTCTTCATTTTTTCACTTTTTTTTTGTTTCTTTACTTGCAGGTCATCTTTCCAACGCGACAAGTGTAATGCATAATTCTTTTTTTAGATCAACACTCCACTTTTTAGCAGTCGTGTGAGGATGTCTTCACAGATTACTTTTACGTGTGCTCGTCAGCCTGATGTCACCTATATTTGCATTCTAGTATTCATTAATTACCCATGCCATATGATGTCGCACTGTGTTTCCTTCAGCATGATGTTGCTTGTGCAATCTAATAAATGTCAGTAATGCTTTTAAAACATGACAGTTTCACAATGTACATTTATTTACAGAAAGTATATTCCATATTTGCATTGGCATGAACATGAATAAAAAATTTTTTACAAAGATCTTACTTGAAGAGACTGCATACTTATTCTTTCACATTACTTTAGCATACACAAATGAGCACACTTCCGAATGAGCAAAATGTACTTGAAATGCCAGACGATCTGTTTCAGCATCGGTTGGCCCTTTAAAAGGAACAGTACGGTGGATGTGCAACAAAAGAGCACAATGCCCATAAGGTGTGCATGGAGCGAAAGGCAAGCTGTGTGTTGTAATACTGGAGGTGTAGAAAAAGAAGTGCTTTAATAAAGCATGGGGGCTCGTAGAGAAAAGGAGGAGATGATGAAGTTTGAATGGGCGCTGTGTCTGCGTCAGTCCTCGCGTTTTTAATAGAAGGCAAGGAGACAAAGACTTGGTGTGCACCCCCCAGTCATAGAGCAGATAACGGTCAGTGTGTTTGTGATTAGGGAATGATTAGCAGAAACAAAAACAATACCAAATCATTGCTTTCCAGTGAACAGGCTACAGCACTCTGCTGCCGAGTACAGCGTTATATTGACAGTTGCTAAATGAAAGGTTCCTATGTATAGCCATAAAAAATATGGCCCGTCCACATGAAGTCAAGTTGTGGGAAAGACCTGGTCATACAGCATGTGAGCATGATAAACACAGCCGCAATTTGTTACTACCGAAAAAATGAACTTCACAACATTTTCTTCTAGTCGTTAGGCAAGTCGTCGTGATAGCTTAGCAGGTAAGAGGTTGCACTGCCAAGCTTCATTCAGCACATGGGTTCAATTCCTGATGACAGCAAACACATTGCCATGAGGGTCAAAATCAGAATCGCTGCTATATTCACCTTGAAATGAATGTTAAAGAACCGCAGGTGGTCAAGATAAATTAAGCGTCCTCCACTGTACGTGGCTTACATTCGCATCATGGTTTTGGCACGAAGAATGCTATACATTGCAGTTACTTAGTCACATGTTTCTCATTGAAGTGGCACGTGCCTAGTGCTGTTGTCGGTAGTGCAGTTAGCCAAACAGCGGACTACCATTGCAGAGAGCTTGTTCGTGAATACATGTGGAGTGTGACGACCATCCTTGCCTAAGCAGTGGTTGGGTGTCATCATTGACAACACTGCCGTGCTCACTGTCATCATCATCACTAAAATGATAAACACTTCTGTCGTCTTCTGCAATGGAAACGAAGTGCAAGACTGCACACACAGCAGTGCGAGATGTACATTCTGGATTCAAAATGGAGGCACTGCTGAAGGCAGAGATAGCCCATCTTCAATAGCAGAATACAACGCTTCATTACAGACTGCATTACAGCATGTGTGGCGTAGCACTCTCTTTTTACATTGTCTTGGAGAGGACCCCCTTGGAGAGTAGTCAGGAGTCATGGCCCTGGTACGTAGCCTCTGTCACCTGCAAAAATATTAGCGGTGTGCTGTAAGTACTACTTCAATGTCAGGGATCCGCAAGGCCGAGCCACACAAAGATAGCAATGATAGAATATGCTGTACTTGAACATCACATCACTCCAACAGCTTGACCTAGCCGTATTACGCGAAGCATGACTACTACGAAGAGGCTGCCATGACAATGTGCGTCACTTGACGATATTGTGGAGCAAATAACCGATAGCTGCACTATAATACACATGCAGCGTTCGACATCCTGTCACTTGCCAAGTGCCTGTAGCTAATGAAACAGAGCTTCAAGAATAGCGCGAACACATATTCCGATGGCTCAAACCGTGAATATCGCAGCTTTTTTCATTCTGCAATCCGTGCCCCCTTCGAATCGCTCCCGCAGCCGCGTTATCCGCCAGACGCAGGCGTCGTCTGCTGACCCCAGACGCAGTGGTTCACGACAAAATTCCTATGTCTACGTCGCAGACCTGACGAAAGCGTGAACAACTATGCAACACATTTCGCTACGCTGACATGTGCACGAGGAGGATAGGAAGATCGATCGATACTTACGAGCATGACGATGTCGGCTTAATGCTTCCTGCAGCAATAAGACGCCGCCTTGTGATGGTCGCCTTTCGGTGCCATGATTACGGCAACGCTGCCGTCCACGCATCCGATGACGCCGGCAGCCAAGGAAACGTTCTTGAAGGCGCCCTTCTCGTCCGGCGTCCACGGGAAGTGAAGCCACTTGCGGATCCCGGCACGCACGATTACCTCCCGCCACAACATCACGCACAGTCTGCTCACCGTGGGTTGCATGGTGAAAACAGTCTCCCCCCGCTTCCCGAAGAGGCTTGAAAGCTGCCAGTCGCGAAAAACGGAAGGCCGCACCGGCCGCACAACACCCACAAGCTCCACAGACAGCGGTGTCGGTCGCGCGTCTTCCTCGGCCACTTCGTCGCTCAACCGCCGCACCTTTCTTTCTCCGGGCGATACAGTCGAGGTGACGCCGAGCCCTTTCACTAGCTGGCGAACCGAACGCGTCGTCGAGCTCTTTTCTCCCACGGTGCTGCCGAGCGATCGCCGCCAAGAACACCAAAGCCTCTGGAAAATACGCCGGCGCCGCCATTTTGTAGCGTTAGCTACACTGGCCTAGCCAAGCCCGTTTCGCGCGGCTCATCAAGAGCCGTGCTGCGCATGCGCGAGGATCAGTGATGTCACACAGCTGGCGCATTGGAGCCGGCACCTCCCGCGCACTCCGCCGCCGCCGCGCGCGGCTGACCGCCGCCGGTCTGCGCATTCCAGAGGAGTGACGTCGTAGCCGTGGTAGACGCACTGGCGCCGGCGCGCGCGCAGCGTTCGCTATTCGCTATTCGCCTTCGCTGCAGTGTTGCCAGGTTCGGCTATTTATAGCCAAATTGGGCTACAGAAAAAAATTTTTGGCGTCGACTTGAGCGAGTTGGCTATGTGGCTATATTTGGGCTACTGAAAATTGGCGACTTGGCTTTGTTTGGGCTATAAGTGGCACCGTCATGATCAGCGCTCCAGATGTGACTCTCATCGAGCAGGAAGAAATCTCCAAAAGGCGCGTTCACATTTAGTGTTGAAGGGCCGAAAGCCGCAGACTGGCTGGTAGCCAGCCAGTCTGAGAACTGGCTAACCTCCCTGTCCTTCCTTTTCTCCTCTTCCTCCTCCTCCTCCTCGCCCCAGCGGCAGCGGCGGAACGCCTTTTCACCTATCCAGGAGCCGTACTTTCCTGTACGAGCATAGGAAGCCACGTGATTTAAGACCGCAATTTCAAACTGGAAGCCAAGGAGTTTGATGGGTATTTAGAAGCGAAACCTTCTGCAATTTCACCCATTCCCTAGCGGTATAATCTTGTTTTTAATCAGATTGCACGCGCAACGCGGGTATTAGTGTATGCTGTAGAATCTACAGAAGCCCGAGCGACATCAATTCAAAGAATGATGAGTCATGCACCTGACCGCAGCCATAAATAATGAACTCACAGGTTTCACCCAGTCATATTTCGACGCTTGTGCTCATGGCTCGTGCTTTGCGCGACATCTGCGTTACCTGGGGGCAAGTTTACCCAAAAAATTTTAATTCTTTATCTCCCACATTATTCATCGCGATGGGCTACTGGATATATGGTGCTTGACTGCTGACCGGAGGTCGCGAGATCGAATCCCGTCCGCGGCGGCCGCATTTTCATGAGGGCAAAAAAGCTACAGAGGTCCCTGTGCTTAGATAAGGTGAACGTTAAAGACCCGCAGGTGGTCGTGATTTCCAGAACACTCCACCATGGCGTCTCATAATTATGTCGTCGTTTTGGGACGCAAAACCTCGACTATTATTACTGTTTACCGTTTCCGCCGCGCTATCCTCTACTGCCGCAGCAACATTACTTCATAAATGTTTAAGTGGGCTTTTTTTTATTTGGCGGCGCTAAACTGAATTGGACGCATGAACTGAATATTCACAGGGAAGGCGGCGAAAGCTGGTAGATATGATCATGAAGCTTGTCTAGCCAAGCACGAAAAATAATCCCTGACCCACTTTTGCTTCATGTGTAAAATACTGCAGAGCTGATCAGAACTGCTCCTAAAGAACACCTCGCATCGGAACGTCGCTTTTTAAAACCAACAGATTGGTGAGACGCAGCTAGCAGATTTGAGCTTTCTTTTCGTTTTTTTTTTCTAATTAAAAATACTTTCACGTCCTTCAACACAAGCTGTTTGATAAACGATAACGACGGGTTGCACAGACAGGGATTGTATTAGCGGAATGTCAAAAAGTAAGTCCAAATAAAACTGCAAATAAGAATGGCTATATTTGGCTACAAATATTTTTGCTTTTTTCCACCTTTGGCTACATTTGGGCTACAGCTTCTCTGGCTTTTGGCTACGCTGCCGCGGCCGACCTGGCAACACTGCTTCGCTGTTCAGTCGCCGTCTGACACTGCGCTGGAGCCGCTGCGCACCTGACTGGCGTTTGCCAGCAGCATTTGCGCTCTCCATGGAGGAGAGCGCAAATGCTGCTCAACGGCGCGGAATAGCGGAGAAGCTTCACTCATCGGATCCCGAAGTAGTTGCCTGGCAATTAGCGGTTGAGCGTAGGTATGCCACCAAACAACAATTCGGTTAAAGACATTATACACGTAGTGGCTATGTCGATACCTAGTCGTGCGGCATGTGAACTGTATGTGGTGGCTGGTGACTTCAATCGTGCTCCAGACTCTCTTTGTGTTCCTTTGAAGGACACGTTTAACCTCGACTTAGCCAGTCTTCCAACTGCACAGACGACCCAATGGGGAAGCACCATTGATCTTGTCTATCAGAGACAGACAGACAATTCCAAATACTGTGTTGGGGCCATAGAGACGGCAGCGTGTTACTTCACTGATCACCGAACCGTCTTTGTGGCAATAGAGAAGCAACCTGACGTTGAGCAAAAATAGATATACATGTGCCATATAATACGTATACCGTGTGTGCGTCATTGGAGCAGCAGTAAGCATGATAATCAAGCTAATCCTTGACAATCTAGACAATCAGGAAAGCTAAGAATAATCAGCTGAACCTTTGCTAACGCTGCGTATATCCTGGCATAGCCGAGCTAAGCCACTGCAATATTTTTTTCCTATTCCGTCTGCCGACGGGGCCACTCGCTGGCTGTTCCGCGCTTCGGAGGAACCGATTCCGTTTAATTTTGCATAATGAGGGTGGACTCGTCATTTTGACGTCACCACACTTTGGGCTTCCGACACGTCACTTTGACGGGCTGAACGACCAATCAGGGAGCGCTAATGGCGGCCAAAACGGAATACGGAATAGCGGTTCGTTATACTACAGTGTACTACTACACTGTAGTTGTACGGCCGCTGGACTGGCCAACCGGTTATAGGAGCCGCCCGCCGCGACGCGAGCGTCTATTTGTCGTACAGAATCCGTACCAAGAGAGAGAATCTCTATAGGGATTTTTCGATCTAGGGACTTGCGATGGTGGGGCCGTCACTTCGTAGCGGAAGTTTTTGGAACGCTGCTTCGCCGGCCGGTGTGGCCCGATATCGCCGTTATTTTCTCGAGCTAGCGCCCTGCTGGAGCGATTTTCAGCGTTCGTCTCTTGTCTCTGCTCTGAAGACGATGGACGATGACCGCGAGTCCTGCAGCTTTCGTTTCGACAG
>JALIZH010016128.1:0-38733 GCA_030522465.1 Rhipicephalus appendiculatus
CACGCGAATGGAATTTTTCGGGCAGCCCTTGAATGATAGACATAATATGTATACTTAATAAACTTTATCCTCGAAAAATCTTATTAGTTGCTAAGCTATGAGAATATTTCGTAATGTTATCAAAGCACACCTCTGTTTTGAGGCGCAAAAGTACTGTACGATTACTTTTGCAAAACAGAGATCTTATTTGTTTAAGCTGAATAATTTATCTTGTAAACGAAATAGTCGATGATCGTATTGCGGTCATTCTTTGAGCAAGTGCTCTGCAGAAGCGTACAAGGTATCCTCGCATAGGTGGAATTCCAAGTTGTTTTTTTATTTCGCACGACTGGAGAAAGCGAGTTGTGTAGGACACGTGTGATAATAAACGCTGCATCCAAAAGACTCCCAGTCCTAATGTCACAGACAGCCGTAGAATGCGCGCCCGTTCAACTAGTGTCACAGCAACTATGGGGAAAACCGAAAGCATTTATGGCGCTTGATTTGAAGCTTGCTGCTTACCGCACCGGCCTAAAAATCCAAGCAGCAAGAAAGAATTTAGGTGCAACACCAGACATCCGTGGCCAATAACTCGGTAGTGTCCAGGCAGTCTATACTTGGCGTCTAATTATTGACGTCTGTTGCAATCGGAAGAACATGGTTGCAATGAAGCAGCTGTTCGCATTTTTTAATTTCCCATACAGCGCGTAGGTCTCGAGCACTACGAGACTATCACGTCGCGGAAGTGAAGGAGTCGTTTCAAATCAATATGAAACACAGCACAGGAAAATATGTGAGTTGAGCGGCTCACTACTATTGCTCCGGAACATTTCATTAGCACGCGAAGCGTGGAATGACAGGTACCGCTCTATAAGCGCGCTCAGGAGGGAGCGGCGCGGCGTTAATTTAGAAACGCGGTCAGTCTGGAGGTCTAGCGTCTGTCTTCGTTACACTTTTCGTATACTTTGCTTTTCACGTAGAGAAACGATCGAATAGTAAATCAATACGGCATTTTCAGGTTATTTTCAGCGAGTGTATCGCGGCCAGCGGTCAGGGAACCTTGTGCGTTGCTTTGTGGCACCATCTTGCGGACGCTACGAGAAACGAAGAGAGGGGCAATGAGCCGGTTCATGAGCCGTTTGCACGGCAGCGCCAGAAGCAACGCGGAACTAGCCGGAAAACTTTCGCGCGCTTTTTGAAAGCCTTTTCTTGCCTCAAGGAAGCTCTGTAGCCATAGGCGTGCACTGGGTTCCCCACCAGAGGGGGGGGCACAGTTTTATCGTAGATTTCCCCCATCCTCTCATTCTCGCCCCTTGGGTCGAGTCCAAAACACAGCATGCTTCACAATGGACGTGAAAATGAAAAAAAAAAAAAAATGGGGGGACCTTTAAGCTCCGCCTTTAATAGTTGAACGCGATAGCGATATCCTGTTCCTAGTGCCTACTAGGGACAGGACATAGGCGGAGAGTACAGGGGGGGCTGGGGGGGCTCGGGCCCCCTCCGGGCTGCTTCACGGGGGGGCAGAGCCCCCCTGGGGCTGGCCCACAGTATCTTTTAAGAGCTTGGCTTAGGCTCTCATCCACTGCCAACGGACTGTTGGTCATCCTGTCTTGCAGCTATTTCACCAGGGACTGTTTATGCCCGCTCCTTTTCCTTTCAGGCTTTCAAAATTCGGATCATGGGACATGATCGTCGCCAGGATTTTCTCTTGGGGGATGCACATTTGCACGGCTCTTGTTCAAAATAAGCCGGCATGTACGCATCAAGAAAATGAAAGTTTTTTATGTAACAGACATTTGTTTATTGTCTTCTTAGTACATTCGATAAGTCTTAATATTGTAATGACAAAGAAATACAAATACACCGATGTTCGGGCGCGCGGGCAGCTGGGGCGAGCACGAGAAAGAGGAAGACGAGGCAGAATAAGAACAGCCGGCCAACAATATTATATATATATATATATATATATATATATATATATATATATATATATATATATATATATATATATGTATATATATATAGCGAGAGAGAGAATGTGGGAAGGCTAATCGGGCGCCCCGCCCCCCTCCGGGAATATGAAAACTCTCCACCTATGGGACAGGATATCGTGAAGACACGTTTCACTTTCTTGTTTTACTTATTCCTATGACAGCGGGATTGGCCATGTTCTTTTACATTACTGTCAAATACAATTCGCCAAATTTTTCTCTTTGCCTGCCTCCCCCCCACTGATTGGTCGTGCGGCACCCGCCATGTCGGCTTCATGCAACTCGGCCGTCCGCCTCAAAATGTTGCCGACCCCTGAGCTAGACCAACCTCCTGACGTTCTAAGCTTAATGGTTCATGGTTAACTGATTTTATTGTGCTGAGCTATCAGAGGATGTCGCTGCAGTAATATTTATGAGGTAGTTGTCGCAACAGTTCCTTTTGCCACGCTGGTGTTTGAGAAACAGTGAAGAACACGTTGATGAGTTTGTCACCAGGCTCAAGTAACGCATCGAGTCAACCAATGCCAAGACTGCATGTATGAGCCTCTGCGCAGGCTGAGTCTTCACTTTTTGTTTTTTCCCCTTCTGTTTCATTGAGATTGTGGTAGAGTATAAGCTGACTGGAGGAATAAACCAGATTTGGTTGCTAGTCAGCGCCGTGCTCTATGTCCTTTCAGCGCTGTTTTCTACTGAATATCATGAACCAAATAGCCCAAATGCGCAACCTAATGCAATGTATGAGTGGTTGCAAAAATATTATTGCACCCTGTGGCCTGGCAACCCCTCTGCTTTGAAGGGTGCAGATATTACTTCTTTCTTTCAAGTCTTACTCGCCGCACAGTACAGAAACCTTACCGCTGATGTATGTGCTATCCTAACGGAGCCCCTCGGCTAAACTTCTTACGACACGATGAAGATGAAGGCAGTTTGTAAGATCTCACCAATGTATGAATAAATCCAGTTTCAGGTGCACGTCCTATTCAATGAGGTACGAGACAAGTTTGAGTCAAAGAGCCCACTTGAAGTCAAATTTGATGAAGTCTACAAGGAACATATTTAAAGCATATATTTTGGTACATCTTTCGTTGCTCTCCGCATATACCACGTCATCTCCGGCGTTTTTTCCGGAGTGTATTCAGCGAGCATCACCCCCTCACTAAAAACTCACGTGTAACCTTATGCATGCGCCAAAGACGACTGGAAAAACAAGGCCACCCAGTTCTTCTTAGTCGATTGTATTTATATGGGGGGACCTTTAAGCTCCGCCTCAACCCATTACCTGCCTGTAATGGGTTGAGGGCAAGAGCGGCTCCCGCCCTAGGAAAGAAAAGAAGATCGCGTGCGTCCTCGTACGTGATAATCCTGTGCTGAGTGATGGATGTCTGACGCACCTTTGAGGAGCTTGCGAAGCAGGACTTGAATTCGAACAAGAGCGTGCGCAGCGCAGTCTGGTTATCGGTCGACAGCGCAGGATTGATGTCGATATGACCCAGTGCTGTGTCTGCGGTGTCCGCTGCTTCCGAGGGGAAACAGTTGCTAACTTTTGCTACTTCGTTGGCAAAGGCGATCGAGGTGCCGCGGAAGAGGTGTCGATGCTCGTTGCTAAAGTTGGTAACAAGCAATTGCGATCGGCCACCACGAAGCTGTACGACACTTCTGGCTACACAAATGCCTTGTTTCATCAGGTGCTCCAAGTTCGTTTCGGCCACCGCTTCACCATCGCCCAAACCACTACATGTGACGTCGACTAGGACACTTGCTCGTGGAGGTAGCGTTATGCTATCTGCAGAAACACGAAGTACGTCGACACGCCATTCGTCGTCCTGTACATCGATTGCTCGCTCGGCTGAAAACGTGACACGACGCTCTTGCAGGTCAGTAATAGCGCCATACTCCTGCAGAAAGTCAACTCCAAGAATAACGTCGCGGGAGCACTCGCGTAGGACAAGGCAGCTTGCGACGAATGTATACCCTTCAATCTGAACTCTAGTTGCGCAGGCGCCCAGTGGAGTAACGACATGGCCACCAGCCGTCCGGATCTGCGAGTTGTGCCACGGCGTGACTACTTTCTTTAGCTGCGTTGCCAGTTTTCCGCTCAATATAGAGTAGTCTGCGCCGGTGTCCACTAATGCATCGTTCGTTAACTTTGTTTATTGTTACGCTTTTTATTTTCTGCTTTCCCTTTATCCGGGGTTTTGTATTTCCTTTTTCTTTCCACGCGCCTATGTTGCAGCATCGACGCGGTGCTATTTCTTCTTGTTTCGCTCTTGTTTATTCTTTTTTTTCGGAAGGGGGGGATAATGCCACTTTCCTGTAATGGGTTGAGGGCAAGAGCGGCTCACGCCCTAGGAAAGAAAAGAAGATCGCGTGCGTTCTTCTTCTCTGCTCGAGAGCTAGCCGCGACGGACGCGTTTTTGAAGAGCCGGCTACTCGGTGGCTCATTAAAAGACCCCAGCACATCTGAAGACTTGTGACAATATATCGCCCTTCCCCCCAAAGCTTTCTGCATATAGCGCAGCTGTGCACTGCGTCTAGGATCAGAGACATTGCAGCTTTGTGCACCTCACGGGGTTTCGCAGCATTAGCTGCTAGGTCGCTCCACATTTGACGAAGCGACCATGTCGTGTGATTGCGTCATCGTCTGACGTCATACGATGGCATCATCACATGATGATGACCTTTCCCATCATTTCGTGTGTACGCAGGCACCGCCGACGGTCAGTTTTCGTGTTTGATGATACATATAAGGCTTCCGTCTTAATCGCCGCCAAACTACTACTGAGACCATGGACCACCAAAATCACTGGATATTATTCTCTGGTCTCGAAAAAGGACTACTAGCGTTCGGCAGAGCAGCGTCCGACGTCGGACATCACGCTAATGACAGCTTTATGATTCAGCGTGACGGACGGCCAGCAAATGTACGCCGCAGCGACCCGAATTCTCATAGGGACTCCATATGCTGCTGGTCACGATTGAAAGGTGGCCCGCAAGAGGTTATCCAGAAGCCTCGGCGGGCAGCTCTTTCTTTACTTGACTCCTAGACGAACGCCCGCTTGACTTCCCTTTTCATAGTCGCCTTCGCTGACCTGCTGGCGCTCTCGACCTGTTACGTGAATGAGACGCCATTATACACGCACGACCGCTGCCCCAATCGGCTCGTTACGCTTTCCACCCTGCTGCTTCCAGAAGCTGATAAGCAAAACAAAACATCGAGACAGAAATGGAAACCAGAAGCAAGAAAGTAAAAAAAAGAAAAATACGGAAAAACGTGAACGTGAGTGTATGCGAAGGGCGTGTTGAGGAGGAAGAGAGGCTGGCGGAAGAGTCTCGTTTGGAAGTGCGGCAATGCTTCACCAACACAGAGGAGGCAGGTGCACGTACGATGCCACAGAAGTTGTGTATGCGCAAGAGCGATTAGGGTCAGCCCCTGTAATAGCGCGTTTCGGGCGTCGTGCGTACGTGCGTGCGTGCACCGCTGTCACTACTATACACTCGCCGTCGGCGACGGCACGTCGCGTTTTGTGAGACGAAGGGCGCCGCACGGCGCTTTGCGTGCCGGCGTGAGGCTCTTCCTTCCGCTGAGGGTAACCCACGCCGACTGCTTTTCAGGAAGTGGCGCTGGCGAAAACGGCTGCAGCAGTGCGTCGCTGTCACGCGTCATTTGTACGCCCTTAAGTGTACAGAGCCTACAAAAAATGTCACAACTTCGCCACAAGGGCGAAGCAATGAATGTGATAGCAACTAGTCAGAACGTTATGCGAAGTAGGGCTAGCAGCTAACTCCTAAAGGATCGAATCTCGCGTAACAATAGAATACGTTGGTTTAAGGTAATACGGTCGCTACGGTGAGCAAAGTAATTTTCGAGCTCTCTGTCGCCTGAACGAGAACTAAGCCGTGAGGGCATAGCGCGTAAAAGCGTAGGAGCCGTCCAATGATGACTGTCTCAACAGGGCGCGCGACCACGCCCTTTTCAAGGTCTCAATAGGATCACTACCGGGTGCAGCCGATGGCTAATGTCACTAAGCACTTATGAGACATTGCTAGTTTCATTTACCCGCAGAAGCAAGTTTCCTCATCCGAAGAATCATTGCCTGTGCAACGCTGAGATTTCTTCTTTCGATACGTGAAAGTACCGCGCCGTCACCGCTTTAAGTAATCGTTCGTGGTCCTCTCTCATGTTACGAACATCATTTACGAACCTAATCGTACCATAAGATACTTACGAAGACACTTACGTCGTGCGCCTTCCTTCGTAAAGCAACTAGCTTATACAATATGTGGTCGGTTTAAGTTGGAATATGCAGGCTCTCTTGGGACCCACGCCAACCTAACCTTTCCAAAGCACTCGAAGCGGTACAAAACCGCGTAGCTCGCTACATCTACACCGAGTACTTCATTCACTCTAGCGTTACAAAATTAAAGTCTGAAGCACATCCTGGTAACCTGGACATAAGGCACATTAGAATTAGTTTGTGCTTTTTTCACAAATTTTATCATTCCTCTCTTAGCACCGCATTGTTGTCAGCTCATCGTCCCTCCTGTCGCACAAACCACAGGAATGCCATGTGCAGACTATCGGCACAGACTGCTGCGTACTTACGCTCCCTCTCTGTGAGGACTGCAAGGGAATAACACCGATTACCCAAATGCGTTGTGCTGCACTTCGATCCGCATGCATTCAAGTTCTGCATCGAGTTGGTAGGTAGGCAGAAACGTTATTGATCACCTGAACAAGTCATTCCCCCGTTTTCATTTAGGGAGGACTGCGGGGCGCTCCAGGGTCGGGACGGGACGGCCAACCCTCATCGCCGCGTCGTCGGCCTTCTGGACTGCATGGAGTTGTTGGAATCAGTCGTTACCCTTGTGATCAGTGAATAAAAAGCGTCTTGCGAGATATCTTGATCTGTGCGTTGCTGTAAAGGGGGGCGCTGCCAGAGCATGCGGTTAATTGTGAAAAAGTAAAAGCCATCCCTCACGTAAAACCCCTTACTGGGCTATTTGAGGTATTAATAAATACCCATAAAAATTTGGCGCCACGACAGCGATGCGACGTGTGGTCCACCTACAAAAACTGAAGCAACATCCCCAAAACAACACAAGGTAGCCCGCACGCCATACTGATGTGCACCGATACATATCATTAATGAACTCTTTATTGAACGAGTCAAGTGAAAGAACTTAGTTTCAAAACGTACCTTAGAAAGGCAATGGGCTGCAGGCCTTCTTTGCAGTTAAATTTCTATTTCTGATTGTATAATGAACTACGTGATAAGCTCAGAGTTTCTCTTGCTTGCGCAAACGAATAGGGCTTGCATACTGCTGCTCTATTCTGCCTCCGTCGTGCTGACGTCGTTTTGTTTTGTTTTTATTAGGTGGCTGTAGATTGGCTTGGCGTCTATGGTAAACAAACGAGGTTTGAGCTAACAAAATTCATTCTCGCTAAAGACCTTCCTCAAGGTGAACACAATAAGATTACTTCAGGTGAGAAGAAGGCTGACAGCCTGGTTGTGACTGACGTGGGGTAGCTCGCACATCGATGCACTACTGTCTGCTGCCTTTCGACGACAAGGCTACGTTCTCGAGGCATTTATCCGAAAGCGTGAGTACTCTGCACTGCCGCGGAAACATGGTTGAACACTTCGACGACATTGCCAAAAGAGAAACCTCGCGTAAGTCACCTACGCACAACTGTCAAACTTTATGCGCACATCATCTGAGCACCACGTACTTACATAGACATTGCAGAGACACACGAGCTTATTTACTGCAGTGTCGTCACACACAACTCAACTGGCAGTGGAGATATTAATGAGATCTTAATCAAATGGTCCCTGCAACACCTTTTGCGGATGGCCAGAAAATACTGCCGCTTAGCAGCTAAAGCTCTTGGGAACATGTCAGCCAGGCATTATAGCGCAGCACGGGAAATGAAGTTAACAATTAAATTTCAAAGTCCACTAGAAATCGCTCGCTCTTCTGTCGACAGACCATGAGATATACCCAAAATCAACGGGGTCCCATACCCAAAGGCGCACAGACCCGGCCATTGGCTGAATTGAGCCAATGAGGTGCGTAGTTACGGCCGCCACCGCGGTGTGCCGCGACGTGCCCGCGCGCGCCCTACAAGCACGCTCGTGATAACATTGAAAGCATGATTGAAAGTGAACTGCGCGTTCTAAGAAAAGAAGAAAAGAAAGTGCTTAGGCATGACTCTCGCTGACGTACAAACGTAGCTTGTTGCCCTTTTGCATTTAAAAACAATGCCTATTTTCCTAGTATATGCCAGAATTTTCATCGCTTGCAGGGGGCAGTCATCTTTGGTGCGAGGCTGCTGATCACAAGTAACGGACGACTACGATAATGCTCGAGCTGTCCTTATCGCATCTTGGCTGCACTAGCCGCGAGTGTTGGCTCGCCATCAGCTTTGACCTAACAAAGCCCGCAGCCCCCCACGGAGAAAGAGGAGCCCCTAGCGCAGGCCGCGCCGACTGATGATGGCTGCGGTCAAGATTAACTCAAAGGGCTTACCTATTTTAAGCGTCAACCAGACGCATATTAGCGCATGCGTACATATGCTCCCTTTATGAGAGTGGCATCAAGCTGCATTGCTTACCACGTCACCAGGCACTCCCATTGTTATGGGTGCCTGAAAACCAATTTACTTTCGACTGTGCTCTCTTCAGCGGTTGGCGATCGATTAAAAGTCAGAATACGTGCTCACTTTCTCGTCAAAGACAATCAATCACAAGACACTCGTCCGCATGCGCACATTGAACGCTATCCTGGAAAAACAGGTCAACGTAAGTGTGAAGCCCTGCATTCAGCATTTCAGTACATTCGGAGATGTTTTTATTGCCGAAGTTGTCAATACCAGCCTCGCGAAAGCTTTCGGGGAAGCGGAATTCGTACTTTGAGAATTAAGGACGTTGAAGCGTGAGCTAAACTCAGTCGCGAACTCTAGGCCCATTACTTGCCTATCATTCTCGTCATGCAGAGGAAGTAGAAGTACTGTGAAAGAGCTGTCAACTCCAAGTTATCATTCTGGCGGGCCGTGTGCTATACACACTACACACTACGTAGTCATATATTTTTCTATCCTGATATTTGTGACAACATGACGATCGGCGGGAACGGCACACTTCACGGGCGCTCGACTTTGTCGTCCTTTTCTTTTCTCGAACCCACGCACAGAAAGTAGTAGGCGCTACAGTTTTATGATGGACATGTACGTCACGCGAAGAAAATAAAGAATCCCCATGACGCTTGCGGCCCTTACACCGACCCATCCATTTCCAGTAAACCAATAGAGCTTTCCTGCCTTTAGCAGGCTTGGTAAGGTGTGTGCATTTCCCGATATGAATGATAATGAATGTTTCATTTTTACAGCGAGCTAGCGAGGAAGTTAACACTTAGGCAGAGTTGCCAGGTGCTGCCGAGCTAACAAGGAAATAATCACCACAAAAGAAGCCCAAAAATAAGCTACCAGACTTTCGCGAAGATGCACGAATGAAGCGGTAAGTTAACTAATTTTCCCATTCTTCAAAATATTTTATTCTGACAAAAATCTCACTCATGCACGAAGACGGGTTGAAAAAAAAAATGGCTTTTATTTTGTACAGCGAAAATATACGCAGGCATGAACGAAAGCACCAACTTACTTTTTAACGTTGACTCCAGAGTAGTCTCCAATCGGTTGAATGCACGTTTGCCAGAGCATGGTTGACGTTACTTGCCGATTCCCCCCAACGTTTGTTCGACTGCAACAGTCAACCACTGATGGTCATCGACAAATCCGCTATTGGTGGTGATGGTCACTAACATTCCTATACTTGCTGGAAAAATGTAAATAAGCCGTAAAACGTGAAAAGCGACTGAGAAGTTCTACAAGCGAGTGGGCGAAAAAAACAAGCCCAAATCCATGTATTATAAACGGAACTGGCAACTCTGTGGCTCAGGACGCGAGAACGTTCAGCCCCTGGAAGATTGCGACTAAGAGCACATAGAGTTAACAGACTCTATAGGAAAAGCTGGTACGACAAAGCTATAACCACACGAGCCACGGCATCTTGGTACACTGTCATTGCTGCCAGTACAATACTTTACGGAAGGGCTAAAAATAGCGCTATGAAACACTCAAATTCTCGCAATACAAATCGTAAGCAAGCGTGTTCATGTTTATATCGAATACTTTTAGGAAAGATTCAATGGCTATTTATGGAATTTACTGCGCGCGAAAAGGAGCGTTTGCAGGTTTGTTTACTAGATGGCGTCACCATGCTTGTACGATATCGACATTCGAGAGCGTGGTTTTGTGGCCGATTGCGCAGGCTTGTTTGCGCCTCGCGAGAATCGTAGTATCTCGTCATCCGCGTTTTTTCTAGTCACGAGACAACTCGATTTTATGTGACAGACTTAAACTGAGATGAAACAGGGAGCCTTGAAACAGAAAAAAGTGACAGGGGTGACTGCAGCATGCAGTGGCGAATGCGCGTGTAACGTCACCCGAAAGCTGAGTTAGCTGAGTATCGTTCCATCATGGCGGCACCCGTGTGGTTATAGGTTTCAATGCATGGGTCCTATGGGGAGCTTTTCCTCTAGAGTCAGTATATTAACTCTGTGTAAGCACAAAGAGAAAAGCACGCGCCTTCCAGTAACTTCTTCTGAATAATGTCAACACTTGTGTATTTCATCCTCCGTTGTGATATTTCCTCCAACAAATTTCAATTTCGATTTCCCTGGTTCCATCACTGATTTCAAAGCGAGAATTGGCGTTGAATGAATGTCTTAGAGACCTCCAAACCCCACAAGAAATCCCGACGATCTTCAGGGTGCCCCTTTTACCTTACTGCAATATCTTTGATACGGCACGTTTTGGTTTCGTTTTCGAGAACAGTACCTGTGCATCGACTCCATGACCGTGAAGGCAATCGCGTGAGTAGAGCTAATATATTGCTATGGAGCTCTCTCCGGCTGTCTCGAATACATCATACGCTGCAACTCTGAGTGTACAGTACCTGCGTAACGAAATTCAGATAGACGCGACGGCGCGGTATAATCAGGCCCCGGAAACTCAGCGCTAGTTTCGGTTTCAAGGAACATGCACGCTCATAGCGGTTGCCGGGCATCCTAAGATCTGGTTGATCGAAGTGAGTTGATGTGGATGTTCGCATTTATTTGCTTTCGCGAGTTTTTACGAATAAAAAAATTTGATTTCACTTAAACAACTCTTATTTCGCCCATTTGTCTTGTTTTGTTTCTTATTTTGTGCTTTTTGAATCAGGCCAAGCGCGGGAAGTGGTTGGCTTGAATTCGTAGCGCTTGCCTCCGGTCCTCCTTGCCACTCGCTCAGCGATATCACAAGTTGTATCGCGCTCAGTTATCTTGCTCGGTTGGCGTGCCAAGTACGGGAAAGATAAAACAATGTTGTGGCGTGAGAGAACAGAAACCGCAGTGAGCTACGCCGAGCAAGTCAACCATGCATAAGACGAAGATGGCTAAATCGGGCGTCACATGTTTTTCGCAGCTCTGCGGTGTGTTAACCCGGGGATTTCCAGTTCCGCGAAGGTTTTTAAGGTTTCCCAGTGGCAACGGGTGAGCACAAGTATTTCGGCCCATTATTTCAGCAGGTATTAATTTTGCATGAGTACATGAGTAAACCCAGTTCTGTGCAAGCCTGACTTTACTGACATAATTAAGCGCAGTGTCGCTAGACTAATGGTCAAGACGACAACCTACCCGGTTTCGGCAAAGTACGTTTAATGAAAGGCTTGAATGGGTGTTGGCTCGGCTGCATAGCTTTTCATCTTTTACTTTTGTTGTGTAGCTCAAATGATGTGAATCAATTTTAGGCTCGTTCCTGCTCATGAAATTCATGTAGCCAGTTTGAAGCTTTGTGGTTCTTTACTTCTAATACTGTCACTGAAATACATGTGATGGACTGAATGCTTCTAGAAATCGTTAGAGGAAATGTTGCTGGAGCCAACGTTTTGACAAGTGAACTTTTCTTCGTCAAGGCAACGCTGATGCCCTGACGAAGACAATTCAACATGCCGAAACATTGTTTTCAGCGACGTTCTTTCTTGAAGAACTTCTCATCGCTTCAAGCCTCTCTGTTCCTGTGAACTTCTGCCTCGTTTGGTAGTCAAATTCTGTAAGAAAAATATGTGCGCCGTCATAACAAACGTGATTAAGTCAAACACGACGTGTCCTGTTCGTGATTTTTGATAATTTTCGCATTGGTTCGGATATTCTGGGTCCACTGTTTGCTCATCATGTCCATATTTCAGTTGTCAATTAAAGCTGCTTTTATAGATTGACACTTTCACACTACGCGTATGTCTGTTTTTTTATACGAAACATGCAATAAAAAATTAATTTTATTGGTGTCGATCGAGTTTTGTCTTACTGACCAATCGGTCCGCTTAAGTTTCGCCGCTTCAAAACACACAAACTAAATTTTCAAAAATGTTAACGAAATTTTACGACTGGCCGCGTCGCCCAAGAGGCCAGCGAACCTGAAAGAGGGCACGAACACATCCCGCTTACATGCGAAGTGGGAAAGGAGAGCTTCCGCGCCAACCCTCCTCCTCTCAGTATTGCGCCCTTTCCCTCTATTTAGACACCTCACCAGTGACGTCATGAAAGAAATGTTCTGTTTGTGATTTCTCTCTAGTTGGATGCCCGTCAACCGCCAGTAGTAAAAGCGGCGCTGCCGCTACGTATCAGCATGCGAGAGCGTGACACATGGGAGGTATAGGGAGTTTCCGCCCCCTGGTATAATGTCCAGTAAAGGAACCCGGAACTGCCTACAGGAACGCTGTTCCATTAAACTCTTTAGAGCATTGCGAAGCTTAGCAGTATTCTGTCTGTGGTTTTGGAGCTCCCTGACATTCGTAGAGAGCAGTCATTGCAAGCAGTCGTAGAAGCAGTGTTGAAAACAATCGGAAATAAACATTGAGTGGGTCACTTCACTTAGGGGAAGGTATATTGGGAAGCGGCCGCCTATAAACAATTGAGAAGTTTCACTAAAGCATAGGAGTTCCTAGCTGGGCCAGTTGGCTCGCGTCCACTATGGCAAAACAGCGGTAAAAATAGGACATCGAACCTGTGTGTTCTTCGGCAGTGGCGACGTTCGCGCTCTTTCGCCGTACAGTTCCAGCAACGGTTTGCACAAATTGCAGGAAGCGATATGAGATTGCTGTTTCTCGCACGTTTCTGGCTCAAGAAACTAAAGAGTTGCTCGAAACTTGAATACTTCCGCAGGATGTCCGTCCTTCTACTGCTTTCTCCTACTGATATCAACCTCGCCATTTGAACAGACTCCGCCACGTTGACGTGAGATCTAAGGGCTGTTTTCTCCGGAAGATGCTGGTATATCTGCTGTAGCAGCAGCGAGGAGTTTCCGTCCATAACTGAAGAAAAATATACCTCTCCACGTCCTCGAATACTTCACTACAACTAACTGGTCGGATCGGAACGCTGAAGTGAGCTGTGTGTTCTTGAAGCCATCGAAGAGCCATGCTATAGCGTGGTGTAGCTCGCCGTGCTTTTTCCAAAGTCTAAGGAATATTGTGTCGCGTCCGAAGCATAGAAGACTTCAGTGAATAGCCGCAGTATTGCAACAAGTGCCCTGTTTCGGAAGTACCAAGGCATATTTGTGGAGGTGGCCCGATTTAATTTGGGTGTACGGTCCAGGAAATATGTAATTGAGGTCCGGAACTGCTGCTCGGTTAGACGCTAGGCTGGCTGAAGCTGTGCGGAAACCACGCATTTCATATCAAGAAAAAGATTAAAGGGTAAGCCCGAGCCTTCATATCTTTAAATCAATCCAGGACGAAACAAACGGGAAGAGTTCAAAGCATGTCTCCGCGGTCACCAAGAGATCCCTACGGTATGCGTAGGCTGACTTTAGTGCTGATAATAACATTCATGATTTGCTTATTAGACGCCTGGAGACAACGACGAAGGAACTACACCTGCCCAGTCCTTGAACGCTGCTCTTGCAAACGGAGGAGAGATGGCCTCAACGTTCAGTGCAAGTCCAAATATGTAGTTGTCAAATTTGACGCGGACATGGCAATGCTACAAGGACTTGTTGTGGCAAAGATGTCCTTCAAGTACCTCACTGTCACCGAGTTGCCGGCTTCCTGGTTTACCAACCACACGATTTCTAGGTTACGAATTTATAGTTGTGGCATACGCGACGTGCCAGACGCGACCATATGTTGCATCAAAAGGTTGCACGTTATAATTCTGGAGTGCAATGAACTGCGATGTGCCTACTGCATTGAGCGCTGCAAAAGGTCTTCGATCGGTCCTGGTGGGAAGAAACCGCATCAAACATCTGCAAGGAACGCTTGATCTCCCAGAATTGCTCCGTCTGGATCTTAGCCAAAATGAAATCGAGACTATTGATGGGGAATATCTGTTAGGCTTACCCAAGCTCCGCTATCTCAAGTTATCGCAAAACAGTATCCACAAGTTGTTGCCATACCTTTTCAGGAAAACAATATGGCTGGTAGATGTGAACCTCAGTGATAACCATATTTCTTCAGTGGAAGGAGTGTTCAAGCATCTGCGTCATCTAGAGGTGAGTGACAGTTACTGCATAAAATATTATTTGCTCGTAACCTAGGCTTTGGAGATGCAACAAACGGTTTTTGAAGTATTGCGGTAGACGGGCAAGTGCGCGCAGTAGCGATTTAATGCGGGAAGTATTTGGTATACTGCGTTATAAATGTCCTTTAACGGTCGTTCTGTATCAAATTGGCCACTGCGTGCTATGCATAGTGTCATGTGTGAAGCAATGTCTTCGGACCCGATTCAGCTTCTCGGCCAAAGTTTAACTTCTTTCTGAACGCCCAGCCATCTTGAACTGGTGTTCGCGTTCATATTTGTGAATATATTCGATCACAAAGCAAAATCTACGCATTCCTGAGGCACAACATTAATATGTAAGTGTCAGGACGTGTGTTCTTTATTAGAAAATACATAAGTACGCAATTCTAAAGACCCTAGTGTTTTTTAGGCTGTCTCAGGCAAGGCAAAACATAGTAGTACGGCCGGCACAAGACTATCGTCTTTCGACGACATTTGCAGCGAAGCACGCAGATACGCGGCCAATTTTAAAGACGATAGTCTTTCTTGGGATACTTGAACGCAAAAATTTTGGTCTTTCTGTTTGTCTGTCCGTAACCCGATTCAGCTACTCGGCCAAAGTTTAACCACTTTCTGAACGCCCAGCCATCTTGAACTGGTGTTTGCCTTCATACTTGTGAACATATTCGATTAAAAAGCAAATACGACGCATACCTGAGGCGCAACATTAATATGTTAGTGCCCGGTTGTGTGTTCTTTTATTAGAATATACATAGGTACGCAATTTTAAAGACCCTAGTGTTTTATCAGTTTTATCAATGCCAGCCAGATGCAGCCAATTCAACGTAGAGTAGGCGCTGTCTGAGGCAAGGCAAAACATAGTAGTACGGCCGGCACAAGACTATCGTCTTTCGACGACATTTGCAGCGAAGCACGTAGATACGCGGCCAATTTTTAATCAAGAAACTCGCTAGCAGACGCTGCCTGCGTCGGCGTTGAATGGTTGTGCAGCGCGAGCAGTCGGTTTTTTCAATCAAGGAACTCCCTAGCAGACGCTGCTTGCGTCGACGTTGCGAGGCGAGCGAGGGGGGGGGGGAGCGTAGGAGATAGAGGTGGGAGGGTACGCGCATGCGCAAATGTAAACGCCGCGGGAGAGATGCCTAGAGGAGAGAGGGGGGGAGCGTAGGAGAGGAGAGAGAGGGGGGAGGGGACGCGCATGCGCAGTGGGGGTATGGTCGCTGGGGAGGGATGCCTAGAGGAGTGAGAGGGGGGGCGTAGGAGAGGAGGTCTGTGGAGAGTGTTCGCGCATGCGCATTTAGGGTGGTCAGGAAGCACACCACCACCACCACCGCCACCACCGGATTGAACTTCGCCATAAGACGCTTCGCATCTAAAAAACTGGCAGTGGTTCCGTGTACTACGAATACAACCGATGAGCGAAGTTCCGTTTCTGACTTGAACTTCACTTGCCACTGCCTTCACTGCAGCACAAACGCGTTTCGAACGCGCTGTCTTTAGGCGGTGCCAAAGCAGCAAAAACGCGTTTCAAACGCGCTGCCTTGAGGCGTTGGCACGTCAAGTCAAGGGGCGTTTCTGGATACGTGGGTTAGAAATGGGACGCACGCGGTGTTCGGAGCGCATGGCGTTTCATTGTCAAGGCAACGGACCAACCACTGGGCGGACAAGGTGAAGCGATGATTTCGCGCGTTCACCGGTTTGAGGGGAGAGGGCACAGCCGAAGAAAGAGGGAGAGGGAGACTAATCTGCCTCTGTTTCGCAGGCGGTCGTATTCTCGCGCTTTGCGCATCGTGCAGACGCCATCCGCGTTCCAGCGCTCATAAAGCTCAATTATCCTCCCGCGTGAGGGGGAGACGCCACAGCTGGCACCGTTCCAGGGAGCTTCAACGACGACGGCGAGGTGCCGGCCTAAGGAGCTCCTAAAAAAAACGCCAGGCCACAGTGACAGCGAAAGCTGGAAGAGCGGCCTTTCTAGAGCCGTTTTTAAACATTCTTGGGATAACTACTACAAGCTCACTTGCATGGTCCCCACTACGGCATAAATCACCATAATTATTGTGTAGTGGGGAAGCGTCCGCTGTGCCATTATTCGTCATTCTTCGGAAAAGCGTGGTACTCGCTACACACTTGTAACGCATTATTTGCACTTTGTTTATGCTGTGGCTGACGACGATGAAGAATTATGCCTGACGCTTTTGTAGTGGGTTGGAGCATTGAACGACCCACTCGTCACGCATTTCGCATTGTGAGACGCCTGGTTGTTACTTTACTGGCCTAAAACGCTTTATTGCGCATGGTAACGCGATTCCTTACCCGACATGAAGCCTGCATAGGGTCAGTTTGCAACGAAGTTTCAAGAACCGGTGTAGCTCAGTGGTAGAGTACTGGGCTGCCACACAGAGCGCCCGGGTTCGATTCCCATTCTGTCCTAGGTATTTTTTATTTATTTAGATTTTTCTTATTTCGCGCGATATTGGTTAGGGACACCGGCGGCAGCGGCGGAAAACTACGGCGCAAAAACGGCCCTTGTTATGATCTCATAACAACTTTGGCTGTAAAATGAGGCGCTACCGACCGCGTCCAGAGCGATGATGCAGACGAGGCTGAAAAACGTTGGCTTCCAGTACAAGGAACACTATTTGAACGTACTTCACATTCCAGAGCGAAGAAATAAAGTGGTGGTGGTGGTTGCGATGTTGCAACAGGCAGGGTTAGCCTAGCCTACATTTCCGGCAAGTGTTGCGCCTGTGCATCTCCTGAATCATAGGGGTCTGTCACCAATTGCTACACAGCCCGGTGTCTCGTAGGAATGCCACGAGAATCTGTTGCACGCTCCTCCTCGCTGCCGTCGGCGCTTCATAAAAATGATAAGTTCAATTTTTCGGTGCGTATGACAGCTTTAATGTAAATTTTCAGTGGATCTCATTCCACGTGTAAATTCAGGACTGTGCGACGCGCTTCCCCGTTCTGTGTCTTTTGTGGGGACACCGGCGAAATCGAACATTTTATTTGGCTTTGCCAGCAGTTTGACAGGGAAAGAGCAACGATGATCCACAGCTTGCAGAAAGAAATAAAGTCCGTAAGCGCTGACTATGTGCAAAACAGCAATAATAAAAAAAAACTTCCCCATCTCCCGCTAAAGGGAACCATGTGTGGATGCGAAGCAAAGGGGAGATAATTAGCTTGAGCGGGAGGAACGTCGCCGCTCTCGTTTCACGGCAGCAGTCCGGGCGCTCATCGCGGCGCTGCACAGGAGAGAGAATCAGGCGCGTGCGCTCCGTCATTTTCATACCGTGGAACTACCGTGGCGCCCCCCAGCGGAGTATGCAGCTGTCGCACAACCTGTCGTGCGCGCCGCTCCGTAGAGGATTCCTCGAGGAGAGAACGGGGGGGGGAGGCCGTAGGAGAGGAGAGAGAGGGGACGTGCATGCGCTGTGGGACGCGAGAGCCGCTGCATAGAGTAGATGATTCCTAGAGGAGAGAGGGGGGAGAGGACGCGCATGCGCTGGGGAGATGTGGGACGCCGGAGCCGCTCCGTAGAGTAGAGGATTCCCAGAGGAGAGAGGGGGAGAGGACGCGCTGTGGGGGGGTGTGGGACGCGGGGGGCCGCTCCGTAGAGTAGAGGATTCCTAGAGGAGAGAGGGGGGAGAGGACGCGCTGTGGGGGGGGGTGGGACGCGGGGGGCCGCTCCGTAGAGTAGAGGATTCCTAGAGGAGAGAAAGGGGGGGGTGAGCGTAGGAGAGGAGAGAGAGAGGGGGGAGGGGACGCGGATGCGCTGTGGGACGCGGGAAGGAGGGACGGACAAAGCCCCCCTCCAAACACACGCAAGCAAGATCCAGGATTGGGATCAACCTGGGCGCCAGACACCACCAGCCTAGCCATTGCTAAGCAGCTTCTCGGAACCCACCTCCAAAAGCAATACTGCCAGCTTCCTCTCTCGAGGAGTGGGAGTCACTCCTGTCTTCAAATGAACAACATACTCAGACAGCAGTTATTAACTGGGCCGAAAAGGTCGTGGCGAGCTATGGCCACCACCATTCGAACCACCGGCGAACTAAGTTCAACGACCTCGCTGTGCCGTTAATAAAGTTGTTTCTCTCTCTCTGTGCTCTCGGCCATGACTCTGATGACTGTGGTAGTGATTGACGGCTTTCATATTACTACAGTGTTCTGGTTCGCATAACGGGTGCTTCCCTACTGCATGAAAGTGGCCGGACGCGGGACGCGGGACGGACATAGCCCCGAGCATAAGATGCTTCGTATCTAAAATTTCCCATCTCCGGCTAAAGGGAACCATGTGTGGATGCGAAGAAGCGGCTAGCTTGAGCGGGAGAAACGTCGCAGCTCCCGTATCGCGGCAGCGGCCCGAGCGCTCATCGCGGCGCTGCACAGAAGAGAGAATGAGGCGCGCGCGCTCTGTCATTTTCATACCGCAGAACTACCGCGGCACCCCCCAGCGGAGTATGCAGCTGTCGCACCACCTGCTGTGCGCGCCGCTCCGTAGAGTAGAGGATTCCTAGAGGAGAGAAAGGGGGGGAGCGTAGGAGAGGATATATAGGGTGAGGGGACGCGCATGCGCTGTGGTGGTGTGGGACGCGGGAAGGAGGGATGGACAAAGCCCCCGCAAGCACATGCAAGCTAGATCAAGGAATGGAGTCAACCTGGGCGACAGACACCACCGGTAGTGCGTGTGATTCTTTGCTTGCACCTACCAGCTGCCTAGCGATTGCTAAGCAGCCACTCTGTGCTCTCGGCCATGATTCTGGTGAATGTGGTGGTGGTTGACGGCCTTATTGTACTACAGTGTTGTGGTTCACATAGTGGATGCTTCCCTACTTCATGAAAGTGACCGGAAGCGGGACGCGGGAGGGACGGACAAAGCCCCCGCCATAAGATGCTTCGCATCTAATAGTAAATCCTTAGCTCATTTCATGCTAGAGGATTTCTGAACCTATACGCCAGCGGGTAAGCTTCACATGCTTGTTTGTACTTACAAGACTAACTTGCGCCCGATTCAGAGCATTCAGGCCCCGGCTCTTGAGATATGCCTTGGCTTACCCCGCAGCGCGTCAACAGCTGCAACCGTGTCATCACTCAAGATTATTCAATCGCGATACACACTATCGTCGAGACAGTGCCTCAGGCATTATGCCAGAAACCCTACCCACCACCTGACAATCCTCCAGATCTCTCATTTGCTGCGGGATACGCAGCTGCGTCAAAGCCTGTGTTTCATCCGTGGTGTTCGAGCCTCCCACGAGTACACCTCACAATTCCAGGAGTGTGGAAGAAGACAGATCTACTGACACATACACTTAAACAACTGAGCCCGCTGCTATTGTACGAAATATACAGTAACGACGTGCACATTTATATGGATGACTCGACTACGTCATCCAGTTCAGGTGGTGCGGTGGTTATACCATCACAATGGGTAATTCTTCGCCTGAAGACTTCCAATGCAACGATGTATACGGCGGCAGAACTCGTGGCACTGCGCAGTGCACTAGAATTGATTGATTCTGAAATACCTAGTAAATGGGCAGTGTTTTATGACTCAAAACCGGCTTTACAGTGCCTGCAGTCAGCTCTCCGACGCGCATGTGAAGCTCCTACACCACGTAACACAAAAAGGCCACGAGATTGACTTTCAGTGGCTACCTTGCCATTGCGGTATCAGCGGATTCCGCAGATAATGCTGCTCGCGCATTACATCAAGAAGCAAACATCTTTCTAATGTCGCTTACGAGGACAGACGCTGCGAGGCAGATTCGACAATTGGCCAGCAGTCTCACACTGACGGAGTAGAACGCGCCAAATATAAGGCATACCAGACTGCATGAATTGAAGCCTTCACTGCAACTCCGACCGCCATCCGGCCTTCATCGACGTAAAGCTTCACTTCTCTGTCGCCTTTGGCTGGGAATTGCATTAACGTAGGTACATACAACATTAATCGGAATGACTGACAGTGCGCGATGCGACGTTTGCGGTACCGAAGAAAACATCGACCACGTGCTGTGCCGTTGTCCGCGATTTGCGCCGGAGAGACAAGTACTTTCCAACACACTGTGAGGACTGGATGATCGGCCACTTTCCGTGCAGGCGCTACTGGAACACCGTCCCCATCTCTCATGAGCCCACGAATCAGTGAAGGCACTTGTGCTTTTTGAGGAGGACGGGCTTGTGCGAACGCCAGTGACTTGTGGTGCAGTCCCACACGCTGCAGTGAATTCCGTTTTTTCCGTTTCTTCTTTTCCCTGCTCTCTCTCTCGTCTTTCTATTTCCTTCCCCTAATCCCCCCGCGTAGGGTAGACAACCGAAAGTTTTTCTCGATAACCTCCCTACCACCTGCCTTTGTGTTTTCCTCCTTTTATATCCTTAAAAAAAAAGCTAGTTAAGCACGTACGAAAAATAATTCGTGTGTGAATTTCTCGAGTCGGTTTATTTCAAATATTATCTTCAGAAAATCGGCATGAACGCTGCTCGTAAACAGTCCTAGTAAAAGACACAGTGGAATTTTCCTTGCGTTCTCTCGACTATTTATGCTGACAAAGATACATGTTATTTTCAGGTTCTTGATCTCAGCGGCAACAACGTCTGTGACGTGGAGAGCATTGCAAGATTCACGCTGCCATCCTTGAAGGAACTCACGCTGGAACAGAACTGCATAAGTCTGATTACGAAGTTCCTATACAAGAATGCTCGGATTCGGCGTCTCGTCTTCAGAGATAACATCCGGACAGATGTAATGCCTGACGCTTTCCAGCAACTCAAAGAATTGACCAAACTCGACCTAAGCAATAATAGTATTGCAAACCTTAGTGATTCCTACTTCGCGCGTAATTCGATTCTTGAAGTGATAAACCTATCGATGAACAAGTTAACTAGAGTTTCGAGGTTGTTCAACGGGACGCGAAAGATTAAGGCAATCAAACTGTCGTTTAACCGCATTGTGGAAATCAGTGTTGCCTTTAGCGGCCTCACTGAGCTACGGGAGCTCTATTTGAAGAGCAATATGATTTCTAGCATTCCGGATGGCGTTTTCCAAGACAACTTTCGCCTAGTGCACGTTGACCTTACTTCGAATAATATTGCGTGGATTGGGCAGAACGCATTCAAGGGACTTTTGAAATTAAAGGTGCTGCGGCTGCATAAAAACCAAATCATTTCCATCAATGGTTCTGCGAGTAACCTGCCTCAATTGCAATATCTTGGTGCATCACACAACGCTATATTGAGGTTGGAAGCCGGCGAATTCCGGAACAATGGACAGCTGACGACCGTTTCACTGATGGTGAACAACATCACTAACAAGGAAAGCGCCTTCATAGGAGCCTCTGCTTTGGCCTTCTTGAACCTTGCAGGAAATCATCTGGAACTGCTCCGACAGACTGATTTCGCGCTGGATATCATCGCCCCTGCGGTCGTACTCATTGATGGTATCGTCTCAGTTTTGATTACATTTATTGTTCCGGTGAACAGTGCTAATATGATTGCACATACAATGATCAGCGCTGGCGACGTCACCGTTTTGTTGGTGTACTGTTCTATACTGCCCTTCTGTTGCTTCTTTTGCGCTTCGTGTAGTCTTCCGCCTGCGTTAAGTTCAGGACTTGTAGGTTACGTCTGGCAAGAATATTGCTGATTAAGAATGAACACAATTAAGCTAGAGGAAAGAGTCGACTTACCTATGGTCGGATGCAATTTAACAGTTACGGAGATGCTCCGCCCAGACACCCGAAGTGTGACCGCCGATTGGCTCCGCGACTAAAGTAATAGTCCCGCTCATGCACTCTGTAATGTTATCCGAAGGCGGAGTCACCCGCCACACATCTCATGACGTCAGGCAGGAGTGCACGCCCATTGGCGCAGGCTTGTGTGCTTCCGCCTTTGAGGAGGAAATGCCATGGACTTCTAAAGTTGCATGCGACTATAGCTCTTTCTGTGTTTTTTAGAGAGAGCGCCTGCGGCCTCCAGACATGCAAGCGGTGAGGGAATTGCAACGATGTCACAGATTTAAGCATTACCTGTGATTGTTTTGTGTACGATGTATTACGGTCATTACCTAAAAAATGTCAGTGTATCTTGCTACACGTAGAAAGAATCAGGGCGTAACAGGCTGAATTCGGCTTCAACTGAATATCAAACTTCCGTGTTAATATAAATTAGAGATGGCGACGCCACCTTGCATTGGCCGTGACTGCGCGGGCGTTCATCGGGTGTGCTATAACCTAAACAATTCGTTACCGGTAAAAACAGCATCTAATGTAATGAGGGGGGGGCATAAACTTGCCACAGAAAGTGTCGGCAGAATTTATTGACATGCCACTGTTTAGCAATTGTCTTCAACGACTTACGGCCACTCAAGACCACACGCTCGTGTAGATTCGACGGAAACGGTGCGCCAACCAGGTAACCTGCTAAGTGCTACTGCTAAGTTCGTGCGTACTGTAGCGTTTGCTTATCAATGGACGCCTGAATGTTGAAGATTTTCTTAGGCTTCTTATTCGCTCCTTGTTTCCTTTGATTTAGACAACCCTTTGATCTGCGACTGCAGAATGGCTTGGCTTATCGAACAGGACAGTGACATTCGCACGAAAGGACTCACGACGTGTGCAAAACCCTGGTCGCTAAAAGGTAAAGAACTACGGGTATTGGCGTACGACGATTTCTTCAAGTGGGAAGATGAATGTGAGCCTGGATGTCAGTGTGAATGCTACGTGGGATCGCACGGACGGCAACAAATCGCAGTGAACTGCTCGTCGGTGACTGTCGGCATTATCCCCAAGGTATTCCCTGAAGGTACGACGCGATTAGACCTGAGCGGAAATCAACTGCGTCGCCTTGATGACACTATCAAAAAAGCGACGCCGTATCTGCAAGTGCTCTAACTCAAGGACAATGCCCTGCGCAGTATCAACGTGACGTTTCTGCCGGCAACAGTGAATTCTCTCGATTTGCGCGGCAACGAGCTCAGGAAATTGCCGCTCTATCTGGTCACGCAACTCACCCTTACGTCCATATGGTTATCTGGCAACCCTTACGCCTGCGATTGCGCCGACTACAGCTTTAGACAATGGATACAAGCACACGAAAACCGGGTGAGCGCACCGACTATGTGACTTCTTTTTTTTTTTGTAGTAGAACTGTTAAAACTTTTGCCTAAACTGTCTCCAAAATTGCCATTCGTAATTTCGAGTGTTTCGCCCTAGAACGTTTTCAAAAGAAACAAAAGCGACTAAGCCCACATTCCCACATACCGAGATTTATCTTTAAAAGGCTAAGTTGTGGGACTCTATATAGTTCACTTTAAATTAGATCATTGACCTAAAGCGCAACATAAAAAGGGAAAGTTTACACTAGCTCTGCAAATTAAGAAACAGCCAAGCTGGCTAATCTTAGGGGCCTATCGTGGCATTCATGACTGATTTCAGGTGTTTCCTTGGCGTCGACAAAGTAGAATCGAACCACAGCTTGTCACACACCATGCAAGAATGTCCAAACTACAGCGTTAGAACTAGCATGCAAGGCTGGCTGTGGCACCAGCAGGAGAAGCGCCAGCCTTTTGTCGCTCGTACTCAGCTCAAGCGCTAGACACACGGTGCGATTCGGCATCCGATCCGACGTGCGACGCCGCACGAGGCATACGAATTAGGCACACGAGGTGGGGGGACCTACACGCAATTCTGTTACTATAGGCAGCCCATACAGTACCTCTGTTGATTTATTCAATTAGAAAACATCCTACACGCCCAGTTGGAGATTGAGTTGAGAAATTCTACCTGCAGTGGCTGCTGCCCGGCTCCTGAAAAGAATCCGAGGCTGCTTCTGTTGAAGAGCCCTGTTTCGGCATGTTTGCTTGTATGGCGGTGGAGTGTTAGTGGACGACATTTCAAAATTATGTGGGAGCTAGGCAAAATTGTTTCATGACTGGTACAATATTTCGGAAATGATGTGCTGCTATATATAGCTTCTTACAGAGTTTTCGGAAGGATCTGTGTGTGTTTATTGAACGTTCTCAAACATGAACCAGAAAAAAAATTGTGAAGTTGTTTGCGGTATGCCCCCCTATGATCTTTGAAGTCAAATAAATATCTTTGTTCTGTGATATATGCATTGGCTTTACGTTCTGGTTCTACTATATTGCTTATCATGGACAGGTTCGGGATGCCAGAGACATCGTGTGTGGAACAAGTTCCAATCTACTTGTGTCACGAAAAAGATTCATCACCCTGGGGCAGAATGACCTCTGCCCGCTGGTGATACCACCAGGAGTGGTGTACCTGCTGGTAGCTTTCAGTACGTAATATCGGTCCTTTGTGTGGAGCGTTGTGAATGTAGAGCGTTGTGTATACGGGTGAAGTCAAGTGACCTTAATGATTACATTAAGCCGATCGATAATGATTGATTAGTTCTTTAGGTCCCTTCAATATACTTAAGTTGCAGGCTGATCGCCAGCATCCTGACCCAATCGCGGTAGTGTAATGCTAACCTCTGTAGTGTTTCCTTAAAGAATAGTGGTACTTAAGTAATTGGTATGGTAGCGCAATAGTCTTCGAAAATCAGGGCACGAAACCAGAACCGTGGCTGTAAGGTGCGTAACTTGGCGGACACGGCCTTTCATTTGGCGAACCCGGTCCACGCGGCAACATTGCAGATGCAACTTTGTTAATGACTAAGGAAAATTGCGCTCTCTAGCAATTGTCTCGTTGCCTATGTAGCTAGACAATGTACTACGAGAACGCGGATAAACCACAGCTGCATATGACATAGGGATAACATTAAAGAAAGTGCCGACCGCCTTCAGGCTGTCAGTGCTCTAGCTTTCAATAAAGAATAGAGACAGATCGCCTGGGATTCTCGACTATAACAGTGCTGATATGCGACTCTACTGTAAATATTTCTGGAACAAATTATTGCGTGCGATGATTTACATAGCTCTGTCCTAATATTGGTGCACTGTCTCTGAGTGGCAGGCTTTTTTTTAATGCAGACTCGCAATTTCAGGCTCGTCGGCCGACATGCAACGCGTCCTCGAAGGTGGATTACAGAGAGCACGAAAGGATAACTGTGTAGCGCTGTCATTTATACTTGTACTGAGTGACTGCGCCTTTACTGCCGGAAATAATCAATTAATATTAGGAAATACGTAATCGGCATGTACCCTGCTACTCCTGACTGCCAACAAGGTATGTGTTCTTTTTTCTTGGCGGACAGGTGTCTTGGCGGTTCTGTTGGCCCTGTCGGCCGCTTATCAGCGCTACAAGGACCTGCTAAGGACGTGGCTGCGTGGCCGCGGTGTTTCTGGTTCGGCGTGGTGCATCGGAGAGGACGACGCCGAGAAGTTGTTCGACGTGTTCGTCTCGTTCACCAGCAAGGACATCGACTTGGTACATGTTGAACTCCTCCCGGGACTGGAGGCCATGGACTTCTCATGCTGCACTTACGAGCGAAACTTCAAGGGAGCCTACCTTCTTCAAGACATCATTCGCGATGCAGTTGCCTACTCCCGACGGACGCTTCTTGTCCTTACAGAGTGAGTAGCAGTTCCTTCACACGTATCTGACTAAAGATGGATTGGAATCCGTACATTGTAGACGGAAGTAATATAGTAAACACATACGTAGACCTTCGTGTTATCAATTTTGCACGCCTGGACGCTCTAATCCGTGCTGCAGTCAAAGAATAGTTACATACTAAATGGCTAAACTTGATGTTGTTGTGAACATGACGTAGATTGCAGGTGACTGTGCTAGTAATCTCATGCGCTGTTATTTTGTGATAGTACCTAAATGAGCTCATGTTGGTAATATTTTCCACGGAGTGAAACATGTGTGTCCACACTTCGCTCATTAATGCTTTATGCACATTCACGGCCCGTAGGTCGGTCAATTTATGGTGCCGTCCTGTAAGGGAAACGCGTTGTATAGGCTGTGAATCGACTGTTAGCGGAAGGGAATAAATGAAACCTGGAATTTACCTTCGGAAACAAATAAAAGTAATTGCCCGGTGATTTTTGCGGAACGGCGATGATAACAGCTTAAATTTTTTTTATTTGGTTCGTTAAGATTCTAGGTGTTATCTAAAAATAAGATCGGTGAATTTTGTTGCTATTATAAAAACAAGAAGGATAAATAAAAGTAGCATGAACATATCTTTGCTTCGGTTGCAACAGTTAGTATCGAAGCGTCTATGTTGCTATTGCAGAAACATTGCTGCAATAACAATGTCAGCATAATCCTGTGTTCTACTGTATTGATTTTGTTCCCTTATTATTTTTCTTAGTACATAATTTGTGTGCTAAGCGAGAAGGAGTAGCCGGTGCCACCATAATGGCACCAACCTCTCCTATTTTTTCCTGTAAATAAAAAAAAAACCGCTTAAGAAATATGTCTGCGAAATTTACTGTAGTGCTAGAATGATTGTTTATAGTTTGGCCTGGAATATTGGTGTAAGGTCGAGCAGTCGACGTGAAACTGAACAGTTCATTGATGGTAAGAAATTTCCATTTCACTAACACACAGAAACATTTGGAGGCCCTCAGGGTGGCCTTCAAACAAGCCATTTAGGTATCCAATCGGCAGCAGTTTAGCATTCTTAAGAAAGGTGTTATCACTATCTGTGTGACTTCAATTATAGTGCACTGACATGCATCACTTAATCGTCAACGCTTTCTAGCGCTTTCAAAAATGTGAAAGTGTTTGCTCAGGAAGTGAATTTTTCGTTCCCTTCATTACAATAATAACTGCTGTGTTTAACGTCCCAAAACCACAATACGATTATGAAATAATAATTGCTCTGTTCAACGTCCTAAAACCGCGATATGATTATTAAGGAGGCCGTAGTGGAGGGCTCCTGAAATTTTGACGACCCGGGGTTCTTTAACGTGCACCTAAATCTAAGCACACGGGCCTGAAGCATTTTCGCTCCCTTCATTTCAAATGAACAAGCTGGAGCTGACAGCTGAAAGGCCTCACGAATGCTTCAACTCGGTTGTACAATTTGACATTATATGGACCACTGAACAATTAACGTGATGAACAGAATATAAATACAAAATCTCAGGTGGATTACAAATCCACACATAAACGAAGTTCAGGGAAAGATCGAGGAATGAGGCGATGAGAAATCGTTGAACAGGTTATGTCGCCGTAGCCAACGTTTCGACACATGGTTACGTCAGGCATCAACTAACGAAGACAAGTCGACTCGCCGAAACGTTGGCTTTAGCGACTCTTTTAAACAGCGAAGCTCTATAAGCTGTCGGTACTTGTGCTGCGTAGTAGAAAACGATCATAATCAGGAACCGGCACGCGATCTCTTCATTCTCTTCACAGTGAAGCTGTTAAAGCTATCAGTGACTTGTGCTTCGTCATGCAAAACTCCGCAGGAGGGTATGCGCCACGGGAATTGGGCAAGCCCCACTGCCGTGTACAGCAGGTGCGAGTGTCCAACGTAAACGAATACGTGGAAAGGAGAGAGAAAGAAAGAGATAGAAAATAGAGAGAAAGAAAGAGAGAGAGGGAGAGAGAAACTAGAAAGAAAGAGAAATATAGAGAGAAATAACGAAAATAAAGACATCAAAAAAATAAAAAGACAGAAAAACAGACAGAGAGATAAAGAAATAAAGAAAGACACAGAGAAAAAAAATGCGATGGACAGAAAAAGATCAACAGAAAGAGAGAAAGAACGAGAGAACTAAGGCGATCGAAACAAAAAGAGATATATGGAGAGAAATAAACGGAATAAAGATATAAAAAAGTCACAGTTTCGCCACAAGGCGAAGCAATGAATGCGATAGCAACAAATTGGAACGTCAAGCGACTAATGTCAAACAGGTCGAAACGTGCAGCGCGCTGCACACGCACACATGACGCACGAAAACAACACGCACAGGACGAGAGGGAACTAACAACGTTCACAGCTCGACACTTAGCGCGCTGCTCAAACAAAAAAGACGCACGAAAACGTATTCACAGGTGCAGACGAGCGCGAACTAACAAGTGTCACAGCTGTTACTTCGCTGTGTTTGGAAAGCGCGTTCTTTTCGCAAACGGGCGGACTGCCGCGAGCGAAGTGATTTTCGTGCACTCGGTGACTACAACGCAATCGTTCCGGCGAACTCCCAATGCTGCTCCCCCCCCCCCCCCCGAGAGATAAGCACACGCAAGGGCGTCTACCCTCCACGGAGCAAAGTGCGCGAGGCAGCGTCAGGGAGATGAATGCATGCGCGCGGGCGTCGCGACGAGCGGGGCGGGCACCGAGCTAAGTTCCGCCGAGCGCGGCCTTTGCGCCATCTCGCTGGTAATGCTGAGAACACACTGAAAACTCGCTGTATATAAATAGCTCGCCGTTTGAACGTTGAAGGACGTGCGCTTTCGTGGCTCAGCGGTTAGCGCCGCGCGCTGCAGAGCGAGAGGTCCCTCGTTCGTTAACGCCCATCGGAAGCATTTTTCTGAATTATTTTTCTGTGTGGCTTTTATAAATATATAGATACATATACATATACGGGGCATGACGGTGGCGGCAACGGCGACGCCAACGCCGATGGCGAAAACCAGCCGAGAGTGTCCATATAATTGTTATCGCAATAAAAAAGGCGGAAAACATACACCGAGAAACAAAGATAGAGAAAAATAAAGCGATGGACAGAACAGAATAGACAAAAAGAGAAAGAGAGAGAGAGAAGGAGGGAGGGGAAGAAAGGAATAGAAAGATAGAGGAAGAGAAAAATACACAGAAGTAAAGTGAATAAATATATAAAAGATAAACAGGCAGAAAAACATAGACACAGAGACAAAGACAGAGAGAAAGAAAGAAAGAGAGAGAGAGAGAAAAGAGCGCGGTCGACAGGAAAAGATAGGCAGAAAGAGAGATATGGGGAGAGAAAGCGATAGAAAGAAAGAGAACAATTGAGAAATAAAGGGAATAAAGATATAAAAGGATAAAAAAGACAGAAAAACAAAAAGAGAGAGAAAAAGAAAGACAGACAGGCAGAGAGAAAAAAGAAAGCAATGGACTGAACAGGATAGACAGAAAGAGAGAAGGAGGGAAAGAAAGCAAGGGATGGAGAGAAAGGGGAAGAGAAAGTAGGGAAATAAAGGGAATGGAAATAAAAAAAGAAAAAAAAAAGCCAGGAAGACACAGACAGAGATAGAAATAGAAAGAATACAAACAGTGAAAGAAAGGGAGAGAAAGAAAGAAAAGTAATACAGAAAGAGGGCACGAGAAAGATATATATATATACCGTGACAAAGAACGAAATAGAGAGAAACAGATACAGAGGGAGATACAAGAAACAAAGAGAAAGAGAAGGAAAGGGAAGACAGAAAGAGAAACAAGGTAGAGGCCAATCCAGCTCCGCTCTCTTTCAGGCTTGGCACCAATTTTGGGAAGAAAGAGAGAAATAAAGAGAAACAACCAAAGAAATGAACGAAACAGTGAGAGAAAAAAGAGAAAGATAGAAAGAGAAACAGAAGAGAAACAGATAGAGAAAGAAAGAAATGGAGATAGAGAAAAAAAATTCAAATAAAGGAAGAGAAAGAAACAGATACAAAAAGTGGCAGTTGTTCCGTGTTTGAACACAACCGGTGAGCGAAGCTCCTAAGAAATCGGATGCAAACGACTATGCGCCTGATCTCGTTGCTGTCTTTCATGAAGGCGGTAGGGTGTGGAGCGGGTGGGGAGAGCGTCTGCTGCGCTCGTGGGCGGGAACGACTGAGCGAGTGAGTGTGCGGCGCGCGCAGCGCAGGGAGAGGGAGACAGGTGGGAGAGGAGTGCGTGTTTTTTTGCGCCGCACGCGCGGAGAGCGTCTGCTGCGCTCGGTGGCGGGAACGCGCGTTCGCCGGTTTGAGGGGAGAGGGCAGAGACGAAGAAAGAGGGAGAGGTAGACTAATCTGCCACCGTTTCGCATGCGTTCGTAATCTCGCGCATTGCCCATCGTGCAGACGCCATCCGCGTTCCAGCGCTCATAAAGCTCATTTATCCTCTCGCGTGAGGCGAAGACGTCACAGCTGGCATAGTGCCAGGGAGTTTCGACGGCGGCGACGGCGCCGGCGGTGTGCCGGCCTAAGGAGGTTCGCTCCTAAAAAGAGATACTAGAAACAAAGAGAAACATGAAAGGCCAACAGAAAACAGCACGAAAAAGACGGGACGAAGAAAGGACACAAACCATGGCGCTGCTTGCTTCATTCGTCCTTTCGATCCTTCCTTCGTCTCGTCTTTTTAGCGCTGTTTTCTGCTGGAAATCATGAACCAACCAGCCCAAATGCGTACCCTACTGCATGAAAGACTGCCCAGCTGCGCACTTTCTTCAGGCTTGGCACCACTAGTGCGAAGCTGCCATAATTTTTTGTTCACCGATTTCTAGTCAGCTGGAATACAAGGCACACATGAGTATCTAAACAACATTTCCTGCGTAAAAAAATTGCATTCTACTCCCAGAAATATTGGCTATCATTTCCTTATTTGCCAAAGCTTTTGTACAAGCGATTTGTCAATCTTGTGACTTTGGTGCATGTGTTTTTTTTTGTAAATGTATATGCGTTTATGTACCAGCAATGACCTAAACTTGAACATCTAATACTGCGACTTGTACAAGCAAGGAGAAGGGAATACGGGATAGGCGAGCGCTCTCCAAATTCCATTGTATCCTCGAGCGACAAGACAACCGCTTAATGTTGATACTTGGAAATGTCTTTTAATGCTCACATGGCTGCCGCAGTGCCCATGGCTTATTTCCTTGGAGACGCGATGTTTGCCAAACTGTCGCTTTGCCGATGGCAGTAAGAAAGGGCGCTTGGTACGTAGGAGTAAATCTCCTATGATTTTTTCCCAGTAGTGTAAAAGCTCCATAACATTCGACACCTTTTCGTATGATGGTCGAGCTTTGTCTATGCCTTTCCCCGCTTGCGGCTGATAATTCAGCCCTTACAAGGCGTGAAAGCAAACTAATAATTACTGAATTGCGCCGCAGGAATTTCCTGGCGAGCGAGTGGTGCCGCCTGGAGTTCCGGTACACATGGTTGACACGTGCTGTATGGCGAGTTAGTCGAATTCTTTTTGTCCCTTCTTTCCTTTTGACGTATTATTCTTAGTTCAAAGAGATCCCGTTGAATAAGCGTTCAGGACCCCAATTTAATGGAGCTGATCTCATTGGGCTTAGACTAACTAAGTGAATATGTATCTAATCACTTCATCAGTAAAACGGGACTGCACGGAGTTGCTTGAATAAAACATTCACTTTTGCTCTGGGAAAAAGCGCGCTGGTGTAATTTAGCGGCAATGACGACACAAACAGAACTTACTCATATTGCCACGATACCTGCTGTGGCAGCTCAGCGGCTCCAGTGTAGCATGGCTAAGCTCGAGGGGGGCGGGTTCGGTTCTCTGCCTCGGCGGCCGCATTGTATTTCGTGGCGGCAGAAAAAGCAGCCATGTACGTGGACGTAGGTATGCTTTAGACGAGGCGAGGTTGTAGAAATCAATCTGGAGAAATTAATCCCTGTACACAACACTCTAATGTGATGATATAGACTTTAATGAAGCGACCACAAAAGCCTGGAGAGGTTGGTGGGGACATAGATAGATAGATAGATAGATAGATAGATAGATAGATAGATAGATAGATAGATAGATAGATAGATAGATAGATAGATAGATAGATAGATAGATAGATAGATACGCGCAAGGTGCCTTTGGTTTTCCAAGAAATGTTCCACAGATATGAACGTCTTCGCCTACAGAAGGACGAGCCTTTTAGCGGGCCCCTCCCCCCGCCTCTCGCGCCTACAGCAACAACGCTGAGCGGTGCGCTAACGCTTACAGCACCCGCATCCGTCTTCGCCTACAGAAGGACAAGCCTTGTAGCGGGCCCCTCCCCCTGCCTCTCCCGCCTACAGCAACAACGCTGAGCGGTGCGGTAACGCTTACAGCACCCGCATCAAGTAGCGCAATCTGCGCGAAGTTCAGATTCTCGCTTCGGCGTTCATCGTGTGATGGCGTATATTGCACCGTGCGCTTATGAGCATCTGTTTATAGACGAGGTTTATTGGGTCCGTAGCGCATTGATAATGGGTTCTTTAAGAAAATGTTGTTATAGTTTTGGTCATCGGTAAATGTTTTAGCTCACTTACACGCATTTTTACATCTTAGAACAAGTGAAATTGAGGGCAGGATGCAGTGCCGTTTTAGAGAACAGATTTTAGGCGCCCGTTCCGGCCACCCGCGGTGCGACAGTAATGCGCCCCGCCGTACGTCGGCTGTTGTGGAACGCGCCCACGCAATGCCTTCCACGGTCTCCCGTTTAGCTAGGCAGTCGCGCGGCGCTCCAACTGCTGTGGTTAATGTGAAATGGGCTACACGAAACTGTTCGCACCAATCACGCTTCTCATCGGGTTCTCTTTATTTAAACCGTGCACCTATATACGAAATGGTCTCAGCTAGTTCTTTGTCAACGAGTAACGCAACTGGTGAAAGCTGAGCTAAACAGCTGAGCGCAGAATTTTTATTAGGCAGTGTCATAATCATCACTGAATTCTTTTTAATAGGCAATACCCAGTCATACAGTCCACGCCGGTTGTCCTAAATAAACTAACTAGGTGAGCTCTTCAATTTTATTTTGTCGGCAAACATTTTGTATACACAGGTATATATGACTAGAATTCTGAGCGAAGTGTAAGTTTTTTTTAAAGTGCTCCCTCTACAACGCTGATTTGTGAATAAGCCCTAAAATTTATTGCGCCTCGCTTCCAAACCTGCGTAGACTCTTGTTACCTCGCTTGGCTTGACGTTCGCGCTATCCTATGAGATGAATCGACACCACATAGTTAGAAGAATTAGGCTACTAATTAATTCGGGGCCGGACTTGATCCTGACCGGTGTTACTAGGAGTATATAGAACGTACATTAAACGTATCTTAACATCTTGTAATGCTGGCAGCTATCTATGAAGCTCTAGAAAAAAAAAAGAACAGCCAGGCCTGCGCGGAAAGCGCAGCACAGTCACAGCGAAAGATGGAAGAGCGGTCATTCTATAATTTTAGAGCCCTTTTAAACACTCCTGAGGCAACTACTATAAGCACGCTTGCATATTACCCACTACGCCATAAATCATCATAAATTTTGTGTAGTGGGGAAGCGTGTACTATGTCATTATTCCTCATTCTTTGGAAAAGCCTGGTACCCGCTACACACTGGTAAGGCATTATGTGCACTTCGTTGATGCTGTGGCTGACGACGATGAAAAGTCATGGCTGAGGCTTTTGTAGTGAGCTGGAGCATTCGACGACCCACTCGTTTCGGAATTCGCATTGCGTGACGCCTGGTTGTTACGTTACTGTTCTAAAACGCTTTATTACACATCTTAACGCGATTCCTGACCCGACATGAAGCCTGCAGAGGGTCAGTTTGCAGAGGAGTTTCAAGCACTGGCGTAGCTCAGTGGTAGAGTACTGGGCTGCCACACAAATGGCCCGGGTTCGAATCCCATTCTCTCCTCGCAATTTTTTAGATGTGAAGCATCTTATGGCGAAGCTTAATCCGGTGGTGGTGGTGTGCGGCCGACCACCCTTACTGAGCATGCGCAAACACTTAAAAAAAGAATAAAAAACCTCCTCTCCCCTTCTCTCTCCTCTAGGCATCCCTCCACGCGGCAACCACACCCTCACTGCGCATGCGCCTCCCCTCCTCTCTACCCACCCCCCTCTCTCCTCTAGGCATCCCTGCCCGCGGCGTCCACACTCCCACTGCGCATGCGCGTCCCCCTCTCTCTCTCCTCTCCTACGCTCCCCCCTCTCCCCTCCAGGCATCCCTGCCCGCGGCGTCCACACTCCCACTGCGCATGCGCGTCCCCCCCCCTCTCTCTCCTCTCCTACGCTCCCTCCCTCTCACCTCGCGATGCCGACGCAGGCAGCGTCTGCTAGCGAGTTTCTTGGTTCAAAAAACCGACTGCACGCGCTGCACAACCGTTCACTGGCCACCCCGTATATATGGCAGTGGATATTGACCTGCAAGGTGGTGCCGGTGGGAGATTTCTCCTGTGCGTTGTTGAACAATAAAAATTCGCAGCGTGCGCGTTAACTAAAAGCGGACTGCGGGTCTCTGTGTCCAGTCGGAGTCTTCTGTCTCTCATTGCCCATTAGCAGCGATTGGCATGTTCCAGTAGGAAACACCGCTCCATCACTGCAGTGCTTTGCGCCTCCCTAGTTTTCTCTCCTGCGCAACGCTGCGATGAGCGCCAGCGTCAACGCCGCCGCCAGTGTAAGCGTTAGCGCCCGCTGCTTCACATCTACACATGGTTCCCTTTAGCGGGAAATGGTGTAATTTTTTATTTAGTTAGTTTTTCTTATTTCGCGCTATAATGGTTGCGGACACCGGCGGCGGCGGACAACTACGGCGCCAAAATTGGCCCTTGTTGTGATCTCATAACAGCTTTCGCTGTAAAATACAGCTTGTAAATGAAGAGCGCCGTACTACGTGAGGAAACTGTAGTGAAATGGCAGCTGTCCTAGCCAAGGCCTATTAGACGACAGAACACCACTCCCCCCTGCTTGTGTCAGCGGGTCGGCGTTCGCAGCGCTGCAATGGGTGGCGCACGAGGCGAATATGCTTCCTTCATCAAAAAGGTATCAAACTGCGCTGCTTACCATGCGACCTGGTAAATAAGACACAGTGACGCGTTGTTAAGGGTGCCTGACAACCATATTTCAGTGTTTGGCGATGGATTAAATCTCGGAATATGTAATGACTTGCACATAACAAAAAAAAAAAGCCCCCCACCTCCCCGAAGGGAATCGTGAGGAAATGCGAATGCATTTCGCGCGCGCTTCACTCCATTTATATATGGTGGTTGTGGTTTGAAGAAGGAAAAGGCGCCTAATTTCTGCAGCCCGGTCGGGAGCACGGCGCAGCGTCTTTTTTTTTTGCTTTTTCTTGTTTTTTTTAATTTTTTATTTATTTTTTAAATTTTTTTTTCATATATAGCTCCGCCGAGCTCCGCCGCAGACCACTTTTAGTTAACGCGCACGCTGCGAATTTTTATTGTTCAACAACGCACAGGAGAAATTTCCCACCGGCACCACCTTGGAGGTCAAGATTCATTGCCATATATACGGGGTGGCCAGTGAACGGTTGTGCAGCGCGAGCAGTCGGTTTTTTCAACCAAGAAACTCCCTAGCAGACGCTGCCTGTGTCGGCGTCGCCAGGCGAGAGAGGGAGAGGGGGGGAGCGTAGGAGAGGAGAGAGAGGTGGGGTGCGCATGCGCAGTGGGGGGGGAGTGTGGACGCTGCGGGCAGAGATGCCTAGAGAAGAGAGGGGGGAGCGTAGGAGAGAAGAAGAGAGGTGGGACGCGCATGCGCAGTGGGAGTGTGGACGGCGCGGGCAGGGATGCCTAGAGGAGAGAGGGGGGGAGCGTAGCAGGGGGAGAGAGGAGGGGAGGCGCATGCGCAGTGAGGGTGTGGTTGCCGCGGGGAGGGATGCCTAGGGGAGAGAGAGGGAGAGAGGAGGTTTTTTATCTTTATTTTTTTTTGAAAGGGTTTGCGCATGCGCAGTAAGGGCGGTCACGCCGTACACCACCACCACCGGATTAAGCTTCGCCATAAGATGCTTCACATCTAACACCTGCCGGCGCGCACACCTCCTCAACCTATCCTCCTCCTCCGCGGACAACGCCAACGCCAACGCCGGATGCCTGACATAGCCCGACTATGAAATGCATTCGCATTTAAAAGCAACCACAGGACACGCGTTCTTAAGTGCACATTTCACGCACATTTCAGGAAGACTAACCGCAAGTGTGAAGTCCTGCATTCAGCATTTCAATAAACTAGGCGACATTTTTATATTGCCTATGAAAATAGTTGTCAATACCAGCATCCCGAAAATTATAGCAAAAACGGAACTGTTATACTGAAAATGAGGAACGCTGATCCATGAGGTGCAGAAAGTTGCGAAGTCCAGGCTTGTTAAAGCTGAAATTCGGGCTAGTTGCTTTTGGCTTAAATACATAATACAACGCAACAAAACAAGGACACAGAAAGATGCCCACGGGATGACCACTAGGCATTTTACCTGTCAGGCCTGTTATTTGTCTCTCAACACTATCATGCAAAAGAAGTAGTATTGTGAGACTTGTGTGAGTTGGACGCCTTTATCCTGGCGGACCGTGCCTTTTGAATTACGAAGAGGGTCATAATTATAAGCACGTACATGCGAATGAGATTAAGGATCAACATGGTACTTGCGGTCCTTGCACCGACCCCCCCTCCATTTCCAGTAAAGTTAATCTATGAAACTTTACTGCCTTTACCAGGCTCGAACTGTGCGCATTTCCTGATGTGGACGATAATGGACTTTTCATTTTTCCAACGAGCTCACGAGGAAGTTAACAGTCATGACGAGAGAGCATTGGGCCCTTGGGCTCTTCGATGACGACAACTAAGCATAGAAGGGGAAGCGCCTGCCACAGACATGTATTCGAATGATCCCTTCTGTACAACGTCAATAGATAATAGATTTGTGCTTGATCCTTGGCTGTGACACTTTCTTCTACAAAGTTCCATTTTAATCTTCTTGTATGGATCACTAGTTTCAAAGATAGTGCGCGAGTTAAATGAAAGTTTTGTAGACCTCCAAATGTGCCCTTCAAACATTACAGCAATATCTTTTTGACGGTGAGTTTGGTTTCCTTTTTCCAGAACAGTGCCAATACATGTACCCATAGGTGTGCCCACATGGGGGGGAGGGGGGGGCGAGACGCAAATTTTCTCCCATAGCTTTATTCAGTTGGACCATTCACGTCATTTTTTAATGTACAGCTTTATGGCCACGGATGTTTATTTACGATAATGATGGCCGAGTACCCGTGACGTTGCATTCAAAGATCTGTTTACTTCCCGCCTACATGATTGTAAAGCCGGGGACCTGGGGCAGGTCATTACGGGAAGCACGTCACCGTTTCATTTTCACTTATGCATTCATTGCGGGGCTTGTTCTCAATTGGACTCGGCCAACTAGGGAGAGGGAGGCGAAGCTTGGCCCTCCCGAATGGAGGACCCAGCGCACTTCCATGCCTGTACCGATTCCCCGACTCGCAAGGTAACCACCTGGTACTGCTAATTACGACGCTGTGACGCTCTCAACGGCTCGCGCGATCCTCCTGCACAACGAAGCAACAGCTGGCTGCGAAAACGCCGTTATAATAAATCGTTTAGAACGTCATAACGCGTAGCAGTATTACTTCTGTGGTTCTGGAGCTTCCCGACATTCGTTGAAAGCAGGATTCGTTGAACGAATAGTCGGAAATAAATATTGAGCAATACCCTTAGGCGAACGCACATTGGGAAGCGACGCCCCTGTAAAGCATTGAGGAGTTTCAGTGAAGCATAAGAGTTTCTAGCTGAGCTAGTTCGTTAGCGTACATTATGACGAATCAGCACGAACGGCGGTTCCATCGTTCACGCTGTTTCACAACCCGTTTGCTGTAAAGATTTGTGCAAATTGCAGAAAGCGATGAGAGATGACAGTTTCTGGCATGTTTCTTGCCGAAGAAACGAAATTTGCTCGACTCAAGAAGACTTCCGCAGGATGTTCCTCCTTCTATAGCCTTTTCTTACTGATATGAACATGATCATTCGAACAGACTCCGCCAGTGACGTAAAGTCTGTGGGTTGTTTCCTCCGGAAGATGCTTCTATATCTGTCGAAGCCGCAGCAAGGAGCTTGCGCTCAAAACAAGACGAAAAAACTCCTGTCGACGTCCTGGAAGCTTTCGCTCCAACCAACTGGTTGGATCCGATCGGTGAACTGAGGTGCTAGAACTCTGTGTTGTTGAAGCCATCTAAGGGCCACGTTGCATCGATGAGTGCTTAGCTGTGCTTTTTCCAAAGTCTAGCGAAGAATTCGTCACGTCCGAGGCGTGGAAGACTGCAACGAAAAGTTGTCACACGCGTCCTTCTTCAGAAGCACCGGGCCAGATCCGTGAACAGGCCAGATTTATTTTGGGTGTATGGTAGGTCACTTGCGATCTCATCATCCAGGAAATAGGTAAACGACGTCTCGAATCGCTGCTCTGTGCGACGCCACGCTGGCTGTGCCGAGACGACGCCCTTCATATCAAGAAAAGATGGAAGGGTAAGCCCAATTAA
>JALIZH010016130.1:0-31499 GCA_030522465.1 Rhipicephalus appendiculatus
AGTCCCCCACTAGTGCGCTTCTTGTAATGATATTGCCGTTTTGGTGCGTAAAACCCTAATAGTTACTCTATATTACGGGCACACTTGCCGTCTCCCACTCTGACACTGTTTTCTTCCGGGATAATTCTCCTTGAAAAGGCTCTGATAAGAGGCACAACAAAACAGCTATAAAGATACACGGGTCGCTCCCATGGCCGCGATTCCTCACGTTTACGCCGAAAGCACTTAGTCGGAGTGGACGTGCCCGGGTTCTGGACAAAGAACCGTTTACGAGCATTGAGTATCCGTAATCTCTGAATACTTACGAAAAAAATTACACCTGTGTCATGCGTGGCTGCACAGCGATAGTTGCAGCCTTCCTTCCAGAATCACCACGGAGGTTATTGTATGTTTGGGAGAATATTTATTTGTTTATTCAGCAATATTGAGCAATATGTTCCTCCTGCAATAGATCATTGCAGGAGGAACAGATATTAAGTGTCACACCCAAAAAAGTCATAGAGGAGAGAACAAAACAAAAATTGAATTGTACCGTGAAAATTGGTTAGTACAAGACTACCTTCAGACTGATGCAATACGTATACAATAGCCTACGCAGAAAACTGCAGCAGTTTGATTAACAGCACAAAATAAAAGTATTTCACACGATAATGCGCATTTTCAAATACGTACACATATCATGAAAGAAAAAAAAAAGCTCGTTCAGTCGCAGCCGATACAATTAAGTACATTGAAATAAGGACAGTATTACAATACACTCTCGCATTCGCGTTAAAAAAGAACAAAAAAAAAACAGCGCATATACTGTACGGGTAATAGCATTGCACAGTAAACTATAATATCTAAGAGGAGAAGACATGAAACAGAACGGCTACTGCAACTGCATGGTAATCAGTGCACTTTTTAGTGATGTTGCATAAGTGTTTATGGACTTAGCATTAGTGATCATTGTATCTCATTAAATCCATTCTCTAATTAAAAGAAGAAAATAAGAGTATTTGAGTCACTTTGTGTTGGTTGATTATTCAGCCAGTGTTCGGGAGACGCACAGGCTGAATACTCAGACACACTAAGCGCGGTTGCTGTGTAATCCATGCGTTGTTCATCAAACGGGCCCTATAGGCAGACGACGCCAAAAATATTTATACGGCGCTGCTTGATTTGCATGTCAGTACAAGCCACACCTCACAAATGTGATCAACTATGTCATTTTAATAAAAATTCGATTGCCAATTATGCTGATATAAACGCCCAATCTGCATAATTTATATAAAAGATGTTAGCTGGCTGTTTTCCTCAATATTTTTTCTTAAGAAGGATTGGAATAATGTGAACATCAAGAGAACGTATCATTATCTCTAAGGTACATTGCATCATTCATGAAATTTGCGTACATGCTTTAAAGCAAATGTCACAATATTTAAAACTTTGTTGCCGTTCATGACTTCTTTACTCGAAGTAAAGCATGATGGCTCCCGTTTTTTTTTTTTACTTACTAAAAACGACCACTTTTTTATTTTCGCTCAAATGGCCTTAATTCCAACGGAAAAAAATGCAAGCACAGAGCATGCAGAGTGGTGTTCATGGGGGGTTATCAAACTGTCTGGGCCATTTTTTTTTTCATGTATACCTTAAAATTAGTTTAGGCGCCGTCCTATTGTACATATATAATATTGGCCATATTCGAAATTTTTTTTCGGGCTTCCCAGTTAAAACAATCAAGATTTGTGCTCGTTATTCAGGGGCCGAATTCACAAAGCTTTCTCTTGCCTACGCAGTTTCTTAGCCAAGAATTCTCGTATCTCAAGGGAGGGCGATAGCAATGGCACGAATTTAACTTACGCGTGAGTTTTGAGGGCAAGGAGGCAACGCGAAAGCCGATGAAATGACAAGGAAAGAAAGATGTGCGCGCCGATAATAGCAAGGCCGCACGCAAAGCACCTAGCATCGAGAGTATACGATGATAGCCCATGTCTTTTCGCAGCATCTCAGCTTCCAGTTCCGGGCGTCTGCTACAGCGCGTACGCGCCGCCGCGTTCCAGCAGGCGTCCGTGGGGCCTGAACAAAGCCAAGCGCTCGCGTTTGATGAATGACCATGTGTAGCTTGTTGCTCGGTGGCGTTAAGCAAGAATCCGTGCGCTATCTCGCCAACTGTAGGAGACGCACCGCTCCTATGAAAGCGCACATAAATTGATACATTGAAGGTTGGAAGATGTGACCCAAACGTCTCCCCCTTCGTGCAATAGTTTAGTTTTATTCATGAAGCTGCGATGGCACTCAACTTACGAGGCGTGTTCAAGCACGGTAAGGTGGTGGCCATTAGGGTGTTTTTTAGCTAGACGTAAAAGGTTGGATTTCTTACAAAGGTCTTGGCAAAAGACATAGGAGCAGCTTTCGAGCCTACGTAGAAACTGTTCAGTAATATAAAGCAGCAGTAAGAGAGAGGTATCATGAGCGTATCTTGTCGCAGGTTCAATTCATCGCCGCATTTTGACAGGGCCAGAATAAGAGAAGAGTAGTACGCTTAAATATGTGAACACGTGAAACGAGAAAGTTTCGTCGGGCAGTTTATACGTGCTTATACTTTTCAGAAAACAATGCGCTGCAGATCCTAAACTTACTCGACCGCAATCATCGGCCTTCAGGATGCTCCAAACGGGGTCTTTCCCTTCGCGGGGCAGTCACTTCTTGCCCACCATGGAACCACATTGCCCGGACTGCGGAGAGGCGTATTGCTCATTAACTCATATGCTCTGGCAATGTCCTGTGTTACGTGACGCAGAGTTTAACAAAGAAGAGGACTGGAAGGAAGCCTTAAACAGCGGTGACCTCTCGGTTCAACTTCGGGCTGTCCAGAGGGCCTGCGAGAGGGCGGAAGGCCACGGTCTTCCGGTCCCTACGTGGGAGCGGCCCGCGACTGCTACGGATTCCCCCCTAAAAGGGGGGTGTTACGACGCAGTTCCTCAGGACCTCAATAAAGTTCTTTGTCTGTCTGTCTGTCACTTCGTCTTTCCAGCGTAGGCGTGAGCAAACAAATAAAACACGCAACGTTGCGTCTCGGCCTGAAGTGACATGATCACACGTGCCTCGCAAATCGAGGCGCGCGTGCTGCGCGTTTAGCAAAGAAAAAAAAAGGAAAAAGACAGCGTTTGCGTGTCTCTCACATCGTTTTTTCGAAAGAGTGAAAACGAATCGATAGAGAAGAACGTTAGGAAGAGGATCCGCTGGCGCAGCAGACGTCATGGCAAGCTTCCACAGAACGGCACCGGTTGCTTGGAGAGCATACAAAAGATTTGTTCGCGTTACTTACTAACGTGTATGGGAGCGAAAGCTACACAAAAGCGAGCGAAAATATGGCCGGGCTTATATATGAGAATAGAAGGAAATTAAGTAGTGATCTGATTAGTGAAAGTTTATTTAAACGACGATAATCGAAACAAACCGAGTATTGATTGAATGAAAGTGACATTAGTGACAGTTAATTAGCGATAGTTGATTAGTGAATACCGTACGTCAATGTGAAATACACAGTCATGTATTTACACTCGATGGATTTCGCCTTCGAGTGGCCTCAGGCGAATTCATTACGAATTCCGAGCCTTTATTTTTTTTTATCGAGTTTTGCCGGACGTTTTGCGTTAGGCGTATTTCTAGCGAAAGGAGATATATTAACAATTACGTTAGCACTACAGTGGCCAACTCTCATTTCAAGCGCTGCCGCGGTAGTCTAATGGTTACAGCGACCGACTACAATGCGGGAGGCACCGAGTTCGATTCACAGCATCGCCGACAACCCACGAATTTTTTTTTTTTTATGAAACAGCAGGTTGCACGGCCTGTAGTTATTTGTTGTGGGCACTCTTATCTTGAGAAGGCACCCTTTCCGTTCTCTTCTTTGACTCCCCTTTCGAACAAAAAGCGCTGTGGCATGCTCCCTCATGGATTTCAGAAATAAGAGTTCTTTTTTTTCTTCCAACCACTTCTACCGCAAGAGCGCCCAGTTCCGAAACCTAATTATCATACCTGGGCAATTACTTTTGACGTCTCTGGCTATTCGAGGACCAGTCAAGATATCACGATGTTTTCGAGAAAATCTAGACACACGCAGTGACCTAACTGCTTGCGACCAAGATGACGGCCTTTGTCGGGACATGTTTTCGTGCTAGTTCGGTGGCATTCATTACACGCAGCAGCGCAAAACGGCAGGGGCAGACAGTAAATACACACAGTACTGTGTTTGCGTGTTCTCTCTCGGTCCCTGTCGCGTTGCGCACCTCCGTGTAATGTCTCTGCCAATGCTTATAAATAACTCTAGCAGGCTATCGAGTCCCAAGCGAAACAGCCTGGGAAAAGATTGCGGCAAATTCATTTGAGTCAGGGACGGCTACTCTTTTCTTGGGGACTGCACGGGAATGTTATACCCAAGTTTATTTTTTATCAACAGCAGTTACAGTTCGGATAACATTGTACAGACAAAATCCGCGTATTTAGCTTGACTAGGTTTCTGCCCTTAATAGCAATTGGCAACACGTATGACAATATGCAAAAATGCCACGCACCTATATACAAGTATATGTACAGCCACGCACGAATGCTTGGTTGTGCTGGTTGAAACTGAATACCTGAAATCCACATATTCGACAAGCACAATGTGCAGAAGCAATGTTATATATACAGAGGAGCTGTGCTATAAACTTATTTTTGCTGGTGTGTTCCATATTTCCCAACTTCTTGCTCACGACTGTTCGTTTTAAAATGAAACACCTTCTGTGAATGCACGCATTTTGTATAAGGTTGCATTCATTCTTGCGCAGTAGGAAACATACTTGAGAAATATGAATAGGACAAAGAAAGTCAGCAAAGTTCTTATCAAAGTTACACTAAATGAAAAACATTCATTCATTCACTCTCACACACGCAAACACACACACACACAGCATAGTTTGTTGCTTCCCACTCTCATGCAATTTTTATTCATCTTCATGGGTTGACAGCCCACGACAAAATATGAGAGAGCCCCTCACAATGCCACGCTAGACGAGGGCAGTGTATCACAATATGGGGCATGTCTGCAAGATCACACAAAGTTCATTTACATAGTTCGGCTCATTCTCCACACAATAACAAGCAATGTTAGGTGACATGGGCTGAAAAATTGGCACAGCTCAGACAAATATTGGACAATACATAAATAAAACAATTCGCTGCTACTAAGCTCCTCGGCACATGCAAACAATGCTGCTGATGGCATATCAAGACCCATTGCTTTTCCTGAAAACACTACTCACAACGTTTTCAAAGTCTGGACATCTGCAGAGTTCCCATACAGTAGTCTCTTATTTCGCTTGGAAAAATTTCAATGCACTGCTGGGTAAGGACTGTTTGTAATGTATGTGACGTGATGCTTCTGTGCCCTGCATGTTTATCTTGCGGCTGGCCTCAGCTGCAATGTCGTCAGCACAAATTTACAGAATCACAGTCTATAATGTGCCACTACAATGCAATTGTGTTTCAGGTGCATAAATCAAGGACCGCAATAAAAAAACTTAAGAACTTTTATCTTGAACAGTTTACAGAATGTTAAATACATTTACATGGAGCTTTGACAGCTTATCTGATTATAGTAGTAATGATAATAAGCACATCGTTACTTCCAGCTTCAAATTTGTTGGAAGTCGCCAGCTTGAAGACTAGAGCACACCAGCAGCACTCTTATGGCCAAACCATGGTACAGATGCATCAAAAGAGAGAAGTAAATGCATGGTATAGTTACACACCAAATGCAATGAGTACTTTCAGCAGTAATACCAGGAAAGCTGCATAGGTGATAAACAGTTGGAAGAGTATACAATTACGTTAGGGAAGAAACCTATGGCAGCAAACACAGTATAAAAAACGGTTAAAACTTACACAGTACAAACATAGAGGTCAACTGTTCAAGAGGACTGAGAGGCAACGGGATAACATTACACAGGTGCTAAAGCCTGGTGTTGGATATACTAGGAATAGCGACAATCCTCGTCCACCTAAATAATCCATGGAGAAGTTCTTTCCAGAGCATATACACACATGAAATCGTGCTTGCTATACTAATGTGTCCTGAAGGAATATATCGGCCAAGTGAAAAATTACCCGATTCAATAGCCTGAATTTTTCCACTACCAAACATGAAAACATGATTTTGGTTGTCGACCATGGCTGCTGTTTCCCATGGCAGTGAAATGCAGTGACACGCAGGCACTTTGATTTACGTGCATGATAAAAATTTCAGGTAGCTCAGATCAATTTGCGCACTACCACTACAGTGTGTTTTACATTAATGTCATGATTTGGTACATTAAGTAAAGAATTTAATTCCTTTTAAATGCTAAGGTGCAAACGAACGGCTGAATGATGCAGTGCTCAGAAACTAAACTGCAGCTGTGCAGATTGTCACCATACAATGTAAACTTCTCCAGCCATCACAATGTATTCTTTTTGTCGACGTGCCTTTTGAACAGCGGGACACAGTCACTGGTAGTCTTTCTTTACTGGTTGGCCTTCTGCGCTCTGTTCGAGATATACTGTACATGACCATGGGGCACCTGATCCCATGATACTGCTGGAACATAGAAAAATACAGATGATTGTTACACCCATGCTTATGTGTAAGAGTATAAAGTTGATAAACATGCGCGAACTATAGCTGTCGTAATTTTAGGAGCCGATGACAAGTATGAAGTACCAATAGAAAAGAAAAAAAAGTCTCATCATGGAGACATAAATAACGAAGACTGAAAAAAATTATTTTACAATACAAATGCATAACTACGATGTTCATATTGATGGCAACGAACTTCTGCCCAAAAGTGAGGCGTATATAGGTCAATAAATTACATTCTATTTCGACTTCAAACTAAGTGCAAGAAGCCAACCAAAAGTGAGTTTACTATGTTATTCATGTTACGCTATGCTACAATACAACAGCTAATGTTCTTAACTTCAAAATTATGTAACATAGCCACCTCATCATGCAGTGCACAGGAGCAATTTTGCAGACTAGAAAACACAAATCATTTGTGGATATAAGTGGGCTTGTTGCCCGCAGCTGTTTTTTTCCTAATGAAGCACACTTTAAAAAAATGCACTTCATTAGGAATCGTAAGCAGCAAACACTCATTATCCGCAATATTATGCTAATAGGCTCTTACGGCTGCCACAGACACTCACCATGATTATTATTGATGTCAGAACCATGCCGGACGGATAGGCTGTGTCCTGCCCAGAACACCAAAGGTGCGCTCTATGACTTCTCTTGCACGGGTGGCGGCTGCACTGTACTGCTGCTCAGCTAGGCCAGCCACAGACAGCAGGGAGAGCCTCTCATCCATGGCTTTCAGGCATACCGAGAGTCACCTTTAGAGATCAACAAGAGTGTACTTGGGTCACATATGATTTGTAGAACTAAACGTATCACTATGTAATTGTGCTGAGAACATGTAAGGCAGAAATACAACATCCTACAACATTGAAAAAAAGACAAGCTATGTAAGGTAAAATGCGCATTTACTGCCCTTGTGTGGCCTGAGGCTTGAACTATTGGCGAGTTTCTTTGAGAGAACAGAAGTAGGGGTGTCGTGCAGTGAGGAGTGAAGGCCAAACCACTAAGAGCAGGGCCACTCGATCTGCCACTGGAATGCGGCAAGATTCTGGAGAGCAGGTGAGAGGTTGACGAGTGGGTAGAAATATACCATGTGACCAAAACATACGAATGTCCAGCACTCTCTACTGGAGGGCGGCTAAAAACGCCTCAAATCTCTGAGTCCCTTGTTCGCCATAGTTACATGTTTGTGCGCATACAGCAAACGTAGCAGTGTACACTTCGTAGTGTCAAACATTAGAGATCTCAGTCTACACATGGTTGCTACACTTGCTGCCACGCTCACCGGCTAAAGCAAAATTAAAACAAATATAGAGAATGTGACGTTTAAAAGTCACATGACTCTCGTCGTACTGCGCCTACTCCGCTTTTCAGGCGAGAGCACTACATACTGCTCCTGCCTGCTCTCAGAGCAGCAAAAGCGCTCTCGCTCTATCGCTGGATGACAGTGCTCTCACTCCCTGTTCGACCACTGAAACCCGCCAGCTCTGAAGAGAGTACTTTCAACGTACTTTTGAGTGCTGCTGCTCTCCCAATGGAATTTGCCATATAGCTCTTTCTCCCTACAAGTTTTGAACAGCCAAGCAACTTTCACTCACTTGCTATTTCCATGCAGAGCACTTGAACCACTGAGCAAGTTACAAGCTCAGGAGCTCTATAAGTAATCAAAGTATTTGTGATATTTCAAAATCACAAGCTTTTCAGGCTCTCATGTATGGAGTTAAATTCATAAGCTGCAGACTTCACACTTTCGACATTGTCCGTTATCTTGCAGTTTGCTTCCTCTTAAGACTCTAATTGGCATCGCTGTGTGAGTATAGAGGCATCCACTGTTAGCAACGGTATTTGGGTTCTCAATGTGTGCACATTAAGTGGTGTTTACTTCACCATCTGCTCTTAAAAAATAACTAACCTAGCAACCAACCATGAAGCAGTTTTGGGCCCTCGAAGCTCCCCGGCAGAGCACAGTCCATCCAGATGAGGCTGCCACTTCGAGGTCTGCTGTACGATGACACCCCCCACCATTGCAAAATACTTGCACGTTTGGGGAACACAAGTCCTTCCTATTTCTGTACGGGTGCTCCAAGCCATGAGGAGGCTTGTTTTGTCAGTGCGTGCAATCGATGCATCCCAGGACCTTGGGAAAGTCTGCAATCTGTGAAGATGCCAAAAAAGATACGTTCAAAAAACCAGCATCAAAATCAATTTTAATACATATTTGGCAGTAACGCAAAGCTATCGTCACAGCTATCAAATATGCTATATTCACTTTTGAACAAACTGAATCCCCATGTAAGCTTTGCATACAGAATTCTGGTTCGAGCTAGTTGGTACTGGTTCATAACTGAGGATACTTTTGGCGCAAATCGAACGAGGACACATAACACAAAAGAACAGGAAGTTCGGTACCCGTCCTGTTCTTTTGTGTTATGTGTTCTCGTTCGATTTGCGCCAAAAGTATACTCAGCTTTGCATACAGCAATATACGTGTCCTGATAAAGTATAGTGCTACCACAGCGGTAATCTTCTATAGAACTAATTTTGAAAAATCAAGGGAATTCCTGAAAAAGTGCTACATGACTACTGAAAAAATAAATTCGCATCAAATATTCACCTCTGCACTAGCAAGTGTGGTAGACAGGCTCCTCTTAATAATCAATTAAAAGCCTGGTTAAATCAAACTATAAATACTGCTTACGTATTCGCCTATATATATATATATATATATATATATATATATATATATATATATATATATATATATATATATATATATATATATATAATGTGATAGTAGCACATTTTTTTATACTGGAACTCAATATGGGGTAACATTACATCTGCTGGGCTGAAAAAAGCTTACACACTTTATAGTACTACGTGAATAGCAACGAAATTAGCTGCGCAAGTTCAACTCACCGGTGGCAGAATGATTAGCAGCCGTCAGGGTCATCAGGAATGGAATGCGCTCTGCGGCAAACAGGCAAGTGGACTGGAAGCTGCCGTTGACGTTGAAATGCAAGGCTAGCAAGACGTGTCCGTCCACTGGTAAAGCGTGAGTCCTCGCCATGAGCCGCTGTAGTCAAGGCTCCAGTGCCGTGCATAACAACGTGTCTGATGGACTCGAATACCTGTAGCTAGCAGGCGCTGGTCTACGACGTCACCCAAGGCAAGGCACCGGTGAAAAGTGTGTTCTTTCGGGAGGCAAGCGTGACTGACGTTCACGGGCTCTCGCTGCCAGGTAGAACTCAAAATTTTCACCGAAGAACAGTCAAGGCGTGCTGCCAAAGCAGCCTCACTTACAAGAGAATGTATCGGCTCGCGACTTCGATTCGACACGTCACGACGTTCGGACTACGATGAGCACAAAAAGCCGAAATAACGAGATAAAAATAATACGCGAAGCCCAGCGCCAAGTCCTTAAAGCACTCGTAAAGCACCATCGCAACTTCACAGGACAAAACACAGTCATCAACGCTGTCTTTTAATCTTCTGTCACACGAGCACGGCCTCTTCACGAGTCTTGGAAATGTCAACACAGCACCAATGTTCACAACACACATTGTTTCACTTTCAAACACTGCCTTTTCCTGGACTGCTCACGAGAAAATAGCAGCGCACGGGCTAACCAGCGGCCAAGCAATAACCGAATACAGCACGTAATTCATACGTTACCGTACGCACTCGGGATCACTCAAGTAACGTGCCAAAGCGCTGTCAATTCGAAATGCCGCACTGCACCCAACTGAGAAACTGGAAAGCGAAGCAAACGAACTGTCACCGAAACTCGAACACACATTGCAGGCTCCTCGAGTGCTAGTTGCCGTCGATACAGAGGCGCCCATCGCCGCTTCATAAACACACCGAGGCACAAGCTTCGCTACGCCTCACCGTACACCGAGAGACACTGCCGTTGGTTTTCACACGGCTTAGGCGCACCGTCCAGTCGAAACACATCCAGTCGAACGCTGAAGGAAGTAGCGAGAAGCGTTTGTGAAAATTGGCACCTACACGCATACACTGTTTACGACGCCATGTTGTTTTGGCGAACTACGCAGCAGGAGCAGGCGCTAAGAAAACTCGTAGAAAGCTCTTGTGCGTTTTTGATGGCGAGATAAAAATTGCTCTTATGTGCGAGGGGGGGAGATATGACGAATATGACAGGGCCGCGCGATGAAAGAAGTGTTTTGGCGACGTCATAAGATGGCCTGATGTCGAGAATACTGCTTCCCAACCAATCACAATGCGCCTCTCGCCCAAGCCGTCGTCTGCTAGCATTTGTCGTCTGCTACTCTGGGCGCCTGCAGCGGGGTTTTCGCCGTGGCTACACTCTGATTTCCGGGCCAATCTGTCGCTTCTTAGAGCAAAATACATATCAGCGGATGAAAACAGCGTTAATTTATTTGCTCACGCCAGGTTAAATGGCAGTTCAAAGTCAAAGAGGCATGAATTCGGCAATATAATATACTCGAGAATCGCGAGGTTTCGCGCACGTTTTCGGTGTCATTTCAAATTACTGGAGCCATTTCGTTCTGACTGCTTGCCATAAAAACGCGTTCCATTTCGGTTTCTCAACAGTGAAGGTCGAAAAGCTGGATTTGTTTGTGATTTCATACAGAATCGTGAAAATGTCTAATATGCTGTGATTTGCAATGTACGAGCCCGCGCTGGATTGGTGCAACGTGCATAGTGACAGCTGCATTTCAGACAACGTGCCTATTGGGTAGTTGAAGCCAATCCAACTAGAGAAGTTGTGGAACCACGTAATAGGCTTTGATAACAGCTAACTGAAATCTTCCGTTCATTTTTATTTCCAATAGCGAGCAGCTGATGTCGTCCTCTGAACCTCTTTGGTGGTATTTTCCACCAATGCTGCGTACATCATCATACGTTGGACCTCTCATTGGAGGAAGTGGGACGCAGCACAACAGCATAACAAAAAATGTTGACCAAATAGCGCGCCGCTTTCGACTTCACCGACCATTCACGTAGTACTTCGGTTTTAATCCAACCACGAGTCTTTGTTTGCATAATTTTTCGCTCCGGACAACCAATAAGCTTCCTTAATTACTGCGACACGAAGCTTATTGGACGAGTGCGAGTGTCAATACTGTCCACTGCGTAGAAAGCAAACAACGCACGAAACTCAAAGCGCCAAAATAAAATAAAATATACCAGCAATCATCGCGCAGCCTTACATGGCCGCGAACTAGCTGAAAATTAGCCACGGTGCCCAAATACCCCACCGACGTTGCATGTTCTAAACAGCCATATTGTTCATAAGAGTGGTCCGGACCACTCTTAGCATTTCCTCGTAGCCACGCTATTTCTGCGGAACTTTTTTCCTTCGTGAATCCACTTACGAGCCTTTTTCGGTGACGTCAGCAACTATAGCAAGTGCATCACCATCACTGGCATGTTCCTGAACACTCGCAGCGCGCTTTATCGCAGCGGCCGATGTGATAACCATGGCCTCTTACGAGGTTTTTTTTTGGCTTCGTGAATCGACTTACGCGACAAAATTTCTCTTGCGCGAAAATTTGATCGTAAGTGAGCTTTGTGAATTCGGCCCCAGTTTCTTTTCAATCACTGAGGAACTCATGCGGATATAATAGTCGCTGTCTTGCAATGAAAAAAACAACCAAACAAGAAAAAATACAATTAGCTCTCATGATTTTTCAGAAAGTCCGAAAAGCGTGACCTTTGCTGAAAGTTCCTGCGTCACGTTGGGAGAACATCCCGTAGAACCATTTGCGCATACATTTTTCTCCTACAGCGGAACCACTACTAGATCTAGATGAGAGACGTAGCACCGAAAAAAAAATTAGATGAATGAACAAATTTTGTACCCCTGTGAGTCATTCTCATCGTTATTGGATGAGGCAAGAACACAAAGATAAATTCAACCTTTTACCTTGAGAGGAACCGGTTTTATTTCCTTAGACTATCGTAATCGCCGAAGTATAAATGATCAGTGCGCTCTGTGCTATTAACAACGCTTTCAACTTCGCGGTGTAATCACCGAAAAAAAAAGATCAGTGCGCTCAGTGGTTGCAAAATTGCTTTTAAGTTCGTGTTCGGGTCCGCAGTCGATTGAATCAGTACTGTAGTTGAAACAATCCCCCTCGAGAGACAATTACCTTTCTTTCAATTTTGCTACCTCAGGTGTTCTGATGAAGAAAGATGACTTGCGTTGCCAAAGGTAACAAATTACATCAAAAGAGCAATCGCGTGTAAGAGAGGCGGCCCCGGGGCTTTCGGCGATACCCGCATGTATTCAGATGAAACCACTAACGGCATACATTAACACTTGGAAAGCGGTAGGAAAAAGATCGAAAATGCTAAAGCGAGTGGAAATATCATTTTGCGCATGTAGCAGGTTCAGAATTGTTCTGCCTTCTATTTCACCTCTTCTCCCAACATGCGGTACCTTTATCCACCCAGCAGTGCCCGTGGGCTCCCTATCGATTGAACAGTAAGTTCTTTCACTGATCTTTAGCTCACTAGAAGCAGCGGTTGCGTGCGATATTTTTTCTGATCGGCGCTAGTCCAGCTTTGCATTTCAATGATGGATACACAAGGCAAAGAGGAAATAAAATGGTACGTACCTCAATGAGAATAGACCAGGGGCCGAATTCACAAAGCTTTCTCTTGCCTACGCAGTTTCTTAGCCAAGAATTCTCGTATCTCGAGGGAGTGCGATAGCAATGGCACGAATTTAACTTACGCGTGACTTTTGAGGGCAAGGAGGCAACGCGAAAGCCGATGAAACGACAAGGAAAGAAAGAAGTGCGCGCCGATAATAGCAAGGCAGCACGCAAATCATCTAGCATCGAGAGTATACGATGATAGCCCATGTCTTTTCGCAGCATCTCAGCTTCCAGTTCCGGGCGTCTGCTACAGCGCTTACGCGCCGCCGCGTTGCAGCAGGCGTCCGCGGGGCCTGAACAAAGCCAAGCGCTCGCGTTTGATGAATGACCATATGTAGCTTGTTGCTCGGTGGCGTTAAGCAAGAATCCGTGCGCTATCTCGCCAACTGTAGGTGACGCACCGCTCCTATGAAAGCGCACATAAATTTATACATTGAAGGTTTGAAGATGTGACCCAAACGTCTCCCCCTTCGTGCAATAGTTTAGTTTTATTCATGAAGCTACGATGGCACTCAACTTACTAGGCGTGTTCAAGCACGGTAAGGTGGTGGCCATTAGGGTGTTTTTTAGCTAGACGTAAAAGGTTGCGTTTCTTATAAAGGTCTTGGCAAAAGACATAGGAGCGGCTTTCGAGCCTACGTAGAAACTGTTCAGTAATATAAAGCAGCAGTAAGAGAGAGGTATCATGAGCGTATCTTGTCGCTGGTTCAATTCATCGCCGCATTTTGACAGGGCCAGAATAAGAGAAGAGTCGTACGCTCAGATATGTGAACACGTAAAACGAGAAAGTTTCGTCGGGCAGTTTATACGTGCTTATACTTTTCAGAAAACAATGCGCTGCAGGTCACTTCATCTTTGCAGCGTTTGCGTGAGCAAACAAATAAAACAAGCAACGTTGCGTCTCGGCCTGAAGTGACATGATCACACGTGCCTCGTGAATCGAGGCGCGCGTGCTGCGCGTTTAGCAAAGAAAAAAAAAGGGAAAAAGACAGCGTCTGCGTGTGTCTCACATCGTTTTTTCGAAAGAGTGATAACGAATCGATAGAGAAGAACGTTAGGAAGAGGATCCGCTGGCGCAGCAGACGTCATGGCAAGCTTCCACAGAACGGCACCGGTTGCTTCAAGAGCATAAAAGATTTGTTCGCGTTACTTACTAACGTGTATGGGAGCGAAAGCTACACAAAAGCGAGCGAGAATATGACCGGGCTTATATATGAGAATAGAAGGAAATGAAGTAGTGATTTGATTAGTGAAAGTTTATTTAAACGACGATAATCGAAACAAACCGAGTATTGATTGAATGAAAGGGACATTAGTGACAGTTAATTAGCGATAGTTGATTAGTGAATATCATACGTCAATGTGAAATACACAGTCATGTATTTACACTCGATGGATTTCGCCTTCGAGTGGCCTCAGGCGAATTCATTACGAATTCCGAGCCTTTATTTTTTTATCGAGTTTTGCCGGACGTTTTGCGTTAGGCGTATTCCTAGCGAAAGGAGATATATTAACAATTACGTTAGCACTACAGTGGTCAACTCAAGCGCTGCCACGGTAGTCTAATGGTTACAGCGACCGACTACAATGCAGGAGGCACTGAGTTCGATTCGCAGTGTCGCCAAGAACCCACGATTTTTTTTTGTGAAACAGCAGGTTGCACGGCCTGTAGTTATGTGTTGCGGGCACTCTTATCTTGAGAAGGTGCCCTTTCCGTTCTCTTCTTTGACTCCCCTTTCGAACAAAAAGCGCTGTGGCATGCGCCCTCATGGATTTCAGAAATAACAGTTTTTTTTTTCTTCTAACCACTACTACTACAAGAGCGTCCAGTTCCGAAACCTAGTTATCATACCTGGGCAATTACTTTTGACGTCTCTGGCTATTCGAGGACCAGTCAAGATATCACGATGTTTTCGAGAAAATCTAGACACACGCGGTGACCTAACTGCTTGCGACCAAGATTACGGCCTTTGTCGGGACACGTTTTCGTGCTAGTTGGGTGGGATTCATTACACGCAGCAGCGCAAAACGGCAGGGGCAGACAGTAAATACACACAGTACTGTGTTTGCGTCTTCTCTCTCGGTCCCTGTCGTGTTGCGCACCTCCGTGTAATGCCTCTGCCAATGCTTATAAATAACTCTAGCAGGCTATCGAGTCCCAAGCGAAACAGCCTGGGAAAAGATTGCGGCAATTTCATTTGAGTCAGAGACGGCTGCTCTTCTCTTGGTGACTGCACGGGAATGTTATACCCAAGTTTATTTTTTATCAACAGCAGTTACAGTACGGATGACATGTGTACAGACAAAAATCCGCGTATTTAGCTTGACTATGTTTCTACCCTTAATAGCAGTTGGCAACACGTATGACAATATGGAAAAATACCACGTACATATATACAAGTATATGTACAGCCACGGGCGAATGGTTGGCTATGCTGGTTGAAACTGAATATTTGAAATCCACATATTCGACAAGCACAATGTGTAGAAACAATGTTATACAGAGGAGCTGTGCTATAAACTTATTTTTGCTGGTTTGTTCCATATTTGCCAACTTCTTGCTCACGACTGTTGGTTGTAAAATGAAACACCTTCTGTGAATGCACGCATTTTGTGTAAGGTTGCAATCATTCCTGCGCAGTAGGAAACATACTTGAGAAATATAAATAGGACAAAGAAAGTCAGCAAAGTTCTTATCAAAGTTACACTAAATGAAAAGCATTCATTCACTCTCTCTCTCTCACACACACACACACCCTCACGCAGCAGTTTGTTGCTTTCCACTCTCATGCAATTTTTATTCATCTTCATGGGTTGACAGCCCACGACAAAATATGAGAAAGCCCCTCACAATGCCATGCTAGACGAGGGCAGTGTATCACATATGGGGCATGTCTGCAAGATCACACAAAGTTCATTTAGATAGTTCGGCTCATTCTCCACACAATTACGAGCAATGTTAGGTGACATGGACTGAAAAAATTGGCCCAGCTCCGACAAATATTGGACAATACACAAATAAAACAATTCGCAGCTACTAAGCTCCTCGGCGCATGCAAACAATGCTGCTGTTGGCATATCAAGACCCATTTCTTTTCCTCAAAACACTACTCACAACGTTTTCAAAGTCTGGACATCTGCAGAGTTCCCATACAGTAGTCTCTTATTTCGCTTGGAAAAATTTCAGTGCACTGCTGGGTAAGGACTGTTTGTAATGTATGTGACGTGATGCTTCAGTGCCCTGCATGTTTATCTTGCGGCTGGCCTCAGCTGCAATGTCGTCAGCACAAATTTACAGAATCACAGTCTATGATGTGCCACTACAATGCAATTGTGTTTCAGGTGCATAAATCAAGGACCGCAATAAAAAAACTTAAGAACTTTTATCTTGAACAGTTTACAGAATGCCAATACATTTACATGGAGCTTTGACAGCTTATCTGATTATAGTAGTAATGATAATAAGCACATCGTTACTTCCAGCTTCAAATTTGTTGGAAGTCGCCAGCTTCAAGACTAGAGCACACCAGCAGCACTCTTATGGCCAAACCATGGTACAGATGCATCATAAGAGAGAGGTAAATTCTTGGTATAGTTGCACACCAAATGCAATGAGTACTTTCAGCAGTAATACGAGGAAAGCTGCATAGGTGATAAATAGTTGGCAGAGTATACAATTACATTAGGGAAGAAACCTATGGCAGCAAACACAGTATAAAAAACGGTTAAAACTTACACAGTACAAACAGAGAGGTGATCTGTTCAAGAGGACTGAGAGGCAACGGCATAACATTACACAGGTGCTAAAGCCTGGTGTTGGATATACTTGGAATTGCGACAATCCTCGTCCACCTAAATAATCCATGGAGAAGTTCTTTCCAGAGCATATACACACATGAAATCGTGCTTGCTATACTAATGTGTCCTGAAGAAATATATCGACCAAGTGAAAAATTACCCGATTCAATGGCCTGAATCTTTCCACTACCAAACACGAAAACACGATTTTGGTTGTAGACCATGGCTGCTGTTTCCCATGGCAGTGAAATGCAGTGACACGCAGGCACTTTGATTTACGTGCATGATAAAAATTTCAGGTAGCTCACATCAATTTGCGCACTACCACTACAGTGTGTTTTACATTAATGTCATGATTTGGTACATTAAGTAACGATTTAATTCCTTTTAAATGCTAAGGTGCAAACGAACGGCTGAATGATGCAGTGCTGAGAAACTAAACTGCAGCTGTGCAGATTGTCACCATACAATGTAAACTGCTCCAGCCATCACAATGTATTCTTTTTGTCGACGTGCATTTTGAACAGCGGGACACAGTCACTGGTAGTCTTTCTTTACTGGTTGGTCTTCTGCGCTCTGTTCGAGATACACTGTACATGACCATGGGGCACCTGATTCCATGATACTGCTGGAACATAGAAAAATACAGATGAATGTTACAACCATGGTTATGTGTAAGAGTATAAAGTTGATAAACATGCGCGAACTATAGCTGTCGTAACTTTAGGAGCTGATGACAAGTATTAAGTACCAATAGAAAAGAAGAAAAAAAGTCTCATCATGGAGACATAAATAATGAAGACTGAAAAAAATTATTTTACAATACAAATGCATAACTACGATGTTCATATTGATGGCAACGAACTTCTGCCCAAAAGTGAGGCATATAAGTCAATAAATTACATTCTATTTCGACTTCAAACTAAGTGCAAGAAGCCTGCCAAAAGTGAGTTTACTATGTTATTCATGTTACGCTATGCTACAATACAACAGCTAATGTTCTTAAATTCAAAATTATGCAACATAGCCACCTCATCATGCAGTGCGCAGGAGCAATTTTGCAGACTAGAAAACAAATCGTTTGTGGATTATATGTGGGCTTGTTGCCCGCAGTTATTTTTTCCTAATGAAGCACACTTTAAAAAAATGCACTTCATTAGGAATCGTAAGCAAGAAACACACTCATTATCCGCAAATTCATGCTAATGGGCTCTTACGGCTGTCACAAACACTCACCATGATTATTATTGATGTCAGTACCATGCCGGACGGATAGGCTGTGTCCTGCCCAGAACACCGAAGGTGCACTCTGACTTCTCTTGCACGGGTGGCGGCTGCATTGTACTGCTGCTCAGCTAGGCCAGCCACAGACAGCAGGGAGAGCATCCATGGCTTTCAGGCATACAGAGAGTCACCTTTAGAGATCAACAAGCGTGTACTTGGGTCACATATGATTTGTAGAACTAAGCGCATCACTATGTAATTGTGCTGAGAACATGTAAGGCAGAAATAGAACATGCTACAACATTGAAAAAAAAGACAAGCTATGTAAGGTAAAATGCGCATTCACTGCCCTTGTGTGGCCTGAGGCTTGAACTATTGGCGAGTTTCTTTGAGAGAACAGAAGTAGGGGTGTGGTGCAGTGAGGCGTGAAGGCCAAAGCACTAAGAGCAGGGCCACTCGATCTGCCACTGGAATGCGGCAAGAGTCTGGAGAGCAGGTGAGAGGTTGACGAGTGGGTAGAACTATACCATGTGACCAAAACATATGAAGGCCCGGCACTCTCTACTGGAGGGCGGCGAAAAACGCCTCAAATCTATCAGTCCCTTGTTCGCCATAGTTACATGTTTGTGCGCATCCAGCAAACGTAGCAGTGTACACTTCGTAGTGTCAAACATTAGAGATCTCAGTCTACACATGGTTGCTACACTTGCTGCCGCGCTAACCAGCTAAAACAAATTAAAACAAATACACAGAGAATGTGACGTTTAAAAGTCACGTGACTCTCGTCGTACTGCGCCTACTCCGCTTTTCAGACGAGAGAACTACATACTGCTCCTGCCTGCTCTCAGAGCAGCAAAAGCGCTCTCGCTCTATCGCTGGATGACAGTGCTCTCACTCCTGTTCGACCACTGAAACCCGCCAGCTCTGAAGAGAGCACTTTCAGCGTACTTTTGAGTGCTGCTGTTCTCCCAATGGAATTTGCCATATAGCTATTTCTCCCTACAAGTTTTTGAACAGCCAAGCGACTTTCACTCGCTTGCTATTTCCATGCAGAGCACTTGAACCACTGAGCAAGTTACAAGCTCATGAGCTCTATAAGTAATGAAAGTATTTGTGATATTTCAAAATCACAAGCTTTTCAATCTCACATGTATGGAGTTAAATTCATTAGCTGCAGACTTCCCACTTTCGACATTGTCCGTTATCTTGCAGTTTGCTTCCTCTTAAGAGTCTAATTGGCATCGCTGTGGGAGTTTAAAGGCATCCACTGTTAGCAACGGTATTTGGCTTCTCAATGTGTGCACATTAAGTGGTGTTTACTTCACCATCTGCACTTAAAAAATAACTAACCTAGCAACCAACCATGAAGCAGTTTTGTGCCCTCGAAGCTCCCCGGCAGAGCACAGTCCATCCAGATGAGGCTGCCACTTCGAGGTCTGCTGTACGATGACACCCCCACCATTGCAAAATACTTGCATGTTTGGGGAGCACAAGCCCTTCCTATTTCTGTACGGGGGCTCCAAGTCATGAGGAGGCTTGTTTTGTCAGTGCGTGCAATCGATGTATCTCAGGACCTTGGGAAAGTCTGCAATCTGTGAAGAGGCCAAAAAAGATAGGTTCAAAAAACGAGCATCAAAATCGATTTTAATGCTTATTTGGCAGTAACACAAAGCTATCGTCAAAGCTATCAAATATGCTATATTCACTTTGCAACAAACTGAATCCCCATGTAAGCTTTGCATACAGAATTCTGGTTCGAGCTAGTTGGTACTGGTTCATAACTGAGGATACTTTTGGCGCAAATCGAACGAGGACACATAACACAAAAGAACAGGAAGTTCGGTACCCGTCCTGTTCTTTTGTGTTATGTGTTCTCGTTCGATTTGCGCCAAAAGTATACTCAGCTTTGCATACTGCAATATACGTGTCCTGGTAAGGTATAGCGCTACGACAGCGGTAATCTTCTTTACAACTAATTTTGAAAAATCAAGGGAATTCCTGACAAAGTGCTACATGACTACTGAAAAATAAATTCGCATCAAATATTCACCTCTGCACTAACAAGTGTGGTAGACAGGTTCCTCCTAATAATCAAGTAAAAGCCTGCTTAAATCAATACTGCTGACGTATTTGCCTATATATATATGTGATAGTAGCACATTTTTTATACTGGAACTCAATATGGGGTAACATTACATCTGCTGGGCTGAAAAAAGCTTACACACTTTATAGTACTACGTGAATAGCAACGAAATTAGCTGCGCAAGTTCAACTCACCGGTGGCAGAACGATTAGCAGCCGTCAGTGTCATCAGGAATGGAATGCGCTCTGCGGCAAACAGGCAAGTGGACTGGAAGCTGCCGTTGACGTTGAAATGCAAGGCTAGCAAGACGTGTCCGTCCACTGGTAAAGCGTGAGACCTCGCCATGAGCCGCTGTAGTCAAGGCTCCAGTGCCGTGCATAACAACGTGTCTGATGGACTCGAATACCTGTAGTTAGCAGGCGCTGGTCTACGACGTCACCCAAGGCAAGGCACCGGTGAAAAGTGTGTTCTTTCGGGAGGCAAGCGTGACTAACGTTCACGGGCTCTCGCTGCGAGGTAGAACTCAAAATTTTCACCGAAGAACAGTGAAGGCGTGCTGCCAAAGCAGCCTCACTTACAAGAGAATGTATCGGCTCGCGACTTCGATTCGACACATTACGACGTTCGGACTACGATGAGCACAAGAAGCCGAAATAACGAGTTAAAAAATAACATGCGAAGCCCAGCGCCAAGTCCTTAAAGCACTCGTAAAGCACCATCGCAACTTCACAGGGCAAAACACAGTCATCAACGCCGTCTGTTAATCTTCTGTCACACGAGCACAGCCTCTTCACGAGTCTTGGAAATGTCAACACAGCACCAATATTCACATTGTTTCACTTCAAACACTGCCTTTTCCTGGACCTCTCACGAGAAAATAACAGCGCACGGGCTAACCAGCGGCCAAGCAATAACCGAATACAGCGCGTAATTCATACGTTACCGTACGCACTCGGGATCACTCAAGTAACGTGCCAAAGCGCTGTCAATTCGAAATGCCGCACTGCACCCAACTGAGAAGCTGGAAAGCGAAGCAAACGAACTGTCACCGAAACTCGAACACACATTGCAGCCTCCTCGAGTGCTAGTTGCCGTCGATACAGAGGCGCCCATCGCCGCTTCATAAACACACCGAGGCACAAGCTTCGCTACGCCTCACCGTACACCGAGAGACACTGCCGTTGGTTTTCACACGGCTTAGACGCACCGTCCAGTGGAAACACATCCAGTCGAACGCTGAAGGAAGTCAAGCGAGAAGCGTTTGTGAAAATTGGCACCCACACATAGACTGTTTACGACGCCATGTTGTTTTGGCGAACTACGCAGCAGGAGCAAGCGCTAAGAAAACTCGTAGAAAGCTCGTGCTCGTTTTTGATGGCGAGATAAAAATTGCTCTTATGTGCGAGGGGGGAAGATATGACGAATACGACAGGGCCGCGCGATGAAAGAAGTGTTTTGGCAACGTCATAACATGGCCTGATGTCGAGAATACTGTTTACCAACCAATCACAATGCGCCTCTCGCCCAAGCCGTCGTCTGCAAGCATTTGTCGTCTGCTACAATGGGCGCCAGCAGCGGGGATTTCGCCGTGGCTACAGTTTGATTTCCGGGCCAATATGTCGCTTCTTAGAGCAAAAGACATATCAGCGGATGAAAACAGCGTTAATTTATTTGCTCACGCCAGGTTAAATGGCATGAAATCGGTAATATAGTTTGCTTATATATACTCGAGAATCGCGAGCTTTCGCACACGTTTTCGGTGTCATTTCAAATTACTGGAGCGATTTTTTTCTGACTGCTTGCCATACAAACGCGTTCCATTTCGGTTTATCAACAGTGAAGGTCGGAAAGCTGGATTTGTTTGTGATTTCATACAGAATCGTGAAAATGTCTAATATGCTGTGATTTGCAATGTACGAGCCCGCCCTGGATTGGTGCAACGTGCATAGCGACAGCTGCATTTCAGACAACGTGCCTATTGGGTAGTTAAAGCCAATCCAACTAGAGAAGTTGTGGAACCACGTAATAGGCCTTGATAACAGCTAACTGAAATCTTTCGTTCATTTTTATTTCCAATAGCGAGCAGCTGATGTCGTCCTTTGAACCTCTGTGGTGGTACTTTCCACCAATGCTGCGTACATCATCATACGTTGGACCTCTCATTGGAGGAAGTGGGACGCAGCACAACAGCATAACAAAAAATGTTGACCAAAGAGCGCGCCGCTTTCGACTTCACCGACCATTCACGTAGTACTTTGATTTTAATCCAACCGCGAGTCTTTGCTTGCATAATTTTTCGCTCCGGACAACCAATAAGCTTCCTTAATTACTGCGACACGAAGCTTATTGGACGAGTGCGAGTGTCAATACCGTCCACTGCGTACAAAGCAAACAACGCACGAAACTCAAAGCGCCAAAATAAAATAAAATATACCGGCAATCATCGCGCAGCCTTACATGGCCGCGAACTAGCTGAAAATCAGCCACGGTGCCCAAATACCCCACCGACGTTGCATGTTCTAAACAGCCATATTGTTCATAAGAGTGCTCCGGACCACTCTTAGCATTTCCTCGTAGCCACGCTATTTCTGCGGAACTTTTTTCCTTCGTGAATCCACTTACGAGCCTTTTTCGGTGACGTCAGCAAATATAGCAAGTACACCACCATCACTGGCATGTTCCTGAACACTCGCAGCGCGCTTTATAGCAGCGGCCGATGTGATAACCATGGCCTCTTACGAGGTTTTTTTGGCTTCGTGAATCGACTTACGCGACAAAATTTCTCTTGCGCGAAAATTTGATCGTAAGTGAGCTTTGTGAATTCGGCCCCAGGTTTTACGTTGCATGTTCCGCTTGCTTCGGCTGCTGTTGTGGCTGTTTTCTTCACTTGTTGTTCGAGAAGCTGTTTTGCCGAGCTGTATACTCTCGGACAGTTACTTGGCCACCCTTCTTCGTCCGAGCCACGTGCTCAACACAATGACGATGGGTATATATATACTGGTGAAGAAGGCAAATGATGGATAGTGTGGTTGCATGTAATTACCTTAAGCACGGAAGTGGCCTAGCTGGTTGTTGTCTGGAGTGGCGCAGAACGTCGTACAAAACGTTTGAAAAGGAAAATGGGGACGATCCCCGTATTACAAAATAGGGCGTCCGGAAGCGTAGTGACGTGGGTGATGTGATAATTCGCTGGTGAAGTTTGTTCGGAAAACAATATAAGGCCCAATGAAACTGAGATGGAAATTTTTCACAGAAGCCAGCAGCTCGTGCTAAGGTCCGCTGCGGCATTTCGTCTCCGAGGCGGAGAGATCAACATAGCCAGATTCACTGTGGCGAGTCTGGGGATCCTGTTACCTTGCATCGATGTCTAGGTAGCCCACGTTTGCGGTAATTCGCAAGGCGTGAAATGAACTGCTCTTTCCCTGACGAACACGAGGAAGCGGCGACCGTGACAAAAGGGACGTCGAGGAGAGGTTCATTGACGTCCATTCGAATAGACAGAAAGAAATGTTAGTGCTCAGTACTGCGTTGGAGAACGGTGCTGTAAGCACAGGTTCCCGAACGGAAAAATAGACTGCCAGTTGGTATGGTGAGCTTTTATATACATTAATAGATAATCAGAATCAGCAGAAGAACTGACATGTGGGCGAGTTGGATTGCGGTTATCATGATGAGTGGTTTTCACCGCAAATCGACGAAGACACAGGAAAACGAGTGACACGAGACAGCGCCGGTGTTCGTGTCCCTCCTTTTCCTGTGTCTTCGTCGATTTGCGCGGAAAACCACTCATCATGATTAATCAGAATCAGGATACACATTATTTCTAACGCTCAAGTTGCGGGGGTACCCAAGGCAAAATGGGGTGTCTCACGAAGCGTTACAGGATCTATGGGTCTACATATAGCTACAGGCAGCGTATTTTGCGGCATCTTAACAAACATAAGTACACGCAGCGATAATAAAAAAGCTTCATGGAGATCAGGTTCATTATTTGCGATAGAACCTCTCTCAGACATTCATAAACACAAGGAAAAATATGCGCTAACTTTTTTTGCGGGCTGATAAAGGAATAAAGAAATTGCTGCGAAACATTCATGCGAAGGCAGAAAGGATACATTGCTTCATCAGGTAACCAACCACTGCTTTTATAACCACACTGAGTGGGGCGGTTAAATTAACGTGAGTTTTTTAGATGTTCTAATGTGTTGGGATGCGACTGTCCAAAATTGACCTATCGCAACTCGTGCATGTACGCGGTACTAGTATTTGTCTATTACGCAAGCTGTAATCATGCCAGGGACATTTTGTATCGGAAACCTAGATCATTACCTAGATGTATGATAACATACCGTAAGTGCTTTAGTAAAATATCTTTAAGGGGTTCTGACACCATTTTCCTATGGGCAGTTTACCCATTCATACTAGTGTCCTGTATTCAGAGACGGCTCTCAGCAAGTGTGAAGCGAAGCAAATGCTGATAAAATATATTTTTTTTATAAATTAAAGTCAATTTTCCTATGACACACCTACTGACAACGACATTATAGCTTGACGTCAGGCTCCAGAACTAATTTTGGTGACTTCACGCAGCATTCTGGCTAGTTGTGATGACGACAAGTACCAAACTTTGAAATTGGCAGCTTGTGCGTCAACAAAACATTCAAGGCAGCCGCTTGTGCGTCACCTAACAGAGCCACCGGAGCGCAGCCGCCTTTGAAACGTCGCAATATCTTGCGCGCGCACGTGACAAGAAGCGCATACCGTTTTGTCACGTCAGGGTAGAGCTTAAACCGATACTACTTTAAAAAAAACATAGCGTAGTTACTTTTTCAGGGTGCACTCCTGATTCGCAGAATATATCCTGGCTCTTGAGAGATTGGTCTTTCATGTGACGCAATAAAACGGCAAGTGAAAGTTTTCGTGTCCGTACCACTTTAAATGAATAGGAAGCAAGATGGCTTCCGATAAATTTTGAATATTCTTAACATCTATTTCTGCAGCCGCTCCAGTTTTCTGTGGTTGCTGATTGTTGCTGCACCTCATACTAAAGCATAATAAATAAGGTGAGAGTAGGAAAATGCCATTATATATTGCGATGTGTAGACTAACTGGAACGAATTATGTCATTTTGTAGAACCATCCGACTGCCTTGCCGAATTCAAACTCAAGCTTATTAGCGAGCAGTGGTTGTTTCGGGGTGAACGCTCGTGCTGGAGAGCAAATATTGGTACTAGGATGGACATTCATGCTTGAATGAAGGGAATACATTTGAACGATATGAAAGCATTGTTTCCGCGTGGTTCCAGTTCATTGTTTTTTTTTTGTTTTTTTTCGAATCGAACAGCTAAATTTTTTGCTTGAGCATCGCGCTGCAGCACCGTCGCTTCGGGACTTTTCCTTCGAACTTTAGATTTAGTTAAAAGTCGAATTTTTATGAGGTTATAATTTAATCTCAAGGAGTTCGCCTAAAGCTCAAGATTAATCGAGCAGTGGTTGTTTATGGGTAAATGTCCGTGCCAGAAAGCAAATAATGGTACTAGGCTAGACACCCATGTTTGAATGAAGGGCATATATTTGAACGATATGAATGCGTTGTTTCCGCGTTACAAAACGAATGTCAGGAGAAAAATGACGGCTTCAATTAACGTTCGTGGCGGCGGGAGAAAAGCCTTCTACAGAAGAACATATAAATCCCGTGATTCATAATTGTACACCAGAAAGATTGTTCCTAGGCGAAAATAAATGGCCAAACATACGTTTCATCATGTGCCGCTCAGAGCTGCTCAAAATGCTGTCGGACGTTAAAAAGCACGACGAAGGTCCTGTTTTTCACGTTAGTTCTTTTGGATGTCTTTTTGTCTTGCGTCAACGTTCTTTTAACACGATAGAGTTGCGACTTTACTTTGTTCACACATGTATACATATTCAAAATGAACCGTGCTTCACAATGAATTAAAATGAAGCTGTCAGCGTATGTTTACGCCCGCGCGTTGCAATATAGGAGCATTGCTCTATACGCGCCGAACTCGGCCCGGTATTATCGTATGCCCGGGATCCCACACTTTTCGTCGACCACGGATAGACGTAAGGATGGATTTGTCTCACCGACTCGTCACGTAATGCAGCGCAATAACAGTTTCCTCTTTTTCACCTGTTGTTCTCCAGAGATGCACCAAGAGAAGCGAAATACTCGGACGTACCGGCCGCAGCGATGGCTGTTGCAACTGGCTCTATACAAAAGCGAGATCCGTTGAGACAGGTCAACGCTTTTCTACAGCTCCTGTTGTTACTTTGAAGCTCCTTGGCAATCTTCATTGACACATTTCCCTTGACAACCACCTCATTGCAGTGGTTGCGGCTTTTGTAAGAAAGCATAGGGTGATCTTTCACTGCACTGAGAAGCATCGACGTTAGTTTTTCTACAAGCTACATTTCACCCGTTGTTTACATGCTAGTGCAGCCTCTGGTAAAGCAGGAAGCCTTTCCGTAGAACGGAAACATTTTCTTCCTTGGTATAGACTGGTTCTCGTGTGACAATGCCCGCATACCACGGGCCATGGTATGCCGATATGGACCACACGCGACTGGAGTGATGTGTTTCATGACGTACGCAAGGAGAAATGTCACGTTCTTCATGTCATGACCTGTTAATCATCTTTGTCATGCACTCATGCTATCTTACGGCAATATTTCCATATACCGAGTTAAGTAGACAACCTAGAGAACACGCAGACGTAAGCGGCTTGAGGCACAGATAAGCAAATGGATAGAAAAGGTCAAAGTACCTTTTATTGCGCAAGGAATTATTCTCATTTAATTACAAAGACTTACACTCCTTAAAAGAAATGAACATGCAAGGGAATGAAATTGATCGAGATATTTAATATTACCACACGCGCAGTTAAAAAAAAATAAAAGCTTGTGATCTTTTTAATAATAAATGTCAAGTTGTCGGCCATTGCTAATTTGAGTGGCACGAAATTTCATATGTTCACTTCGCGAGAATTGGCAAATAAAGTTTACATTGGTAACATTTCTAGTGCTGCTGCTTCTAGTTTCAGGTGAAAGTACGCAGGACAAGGTAGAACGTTGAATGAAGAAAATTTGAGCAGTTAATATTGACGAATGCGCTGAAGGACGTACGTACCGGCGATACGATTACACAATCTTTTATTGGGCTCTAGCATAGGCTGAAGACACATTTACTGATTTTAGTTGCATTATCAAGCTTATAATACTCAATCAGTGTCGTTCCGCTCTATTTAAAAGGGCTCAAGCCTGTGATAAAAAGTTCCTAATGGCGGAAAAAAAAATCTCTTCTGCGTCGACCCCGGCAGGTTAGCAGTGGAATTCGCGAGGTACTCGTTCGGCAAACCTGCGCCGAACTGGCTCGGATGCTAATGGCAGCTTCGTGTCAGCCCCGCCAATTCTCGCATTTAGCACGCCTTCACCGCGCCCCATGGGAAGTTCGGTTGTAAGCCGAACGGGCATGTATAGCACAATTAGCGGGTTAAATACAGTACGTCGCACTAATGCGCCGTTCCAAGCGCCCACTCTTCTACTCGCTCCATCTGTTCCAAGGTTCTCCGTTCGTGGCAAACTTAACTTTTCACGAAGCGATAACTTGTGCAAGTGTCGCAGGTAAAGTTTCCAATCTTTCACAAAACAGTATGTCCTTAAATTGGATGAACCCGTCGGATGTTTGCTAGATTTCAGTTGTAAGCCGTCCAAGTTTTAACAGGAATGGTGCATCATCCATAAATGAAGAACCGTGTGCATTCTAAAAAAAACTGCGGCATACAGTATAATTATACAGCGACTCGTTCGAAAATGATACATGAAACTACATTGCTACCATGATATGAAACGGATCACGATTGAGAAAAACCTTCATGAAAGGACGTGCCTTCACTCATGAAGTGGGAAGTAGCGGCAACACGAGCTGGGCTGAACGAAGAAGAGTCTGGAATAATGACAATAATTGCTTGTGCTTACGTGCCCAAACGAAGGTATGGTTCAGAGGCATGTCGTAGTGTGTGACTCCGGATTAGATTGGACCACCCGGGTGTCATACAACGTGCAGCCTAATCTAAGTACATGGGGGATAGTGGATTTCGACCCCACCGAAAAGGGCCGCTGTGGTCTGGAAGTGGAAGCCGTGACCTCGAGTTTGGCAAGGCAAGACCGTGCTGGCTAAACCGCCAGGGCGGCTAAGACTACCGTTTGTAATTCAACGGTTACGCTTATCCCCAAATGTATCTTAAGAAATATAACCTTCAAACTGTGGACAGCACTTATTGTGTTGAACAGCCCACTTTCTTACTGCATGCTACAAAAAAAAAATATCCGTGATATTTCAAAACAAAACCGTATAACCAGCATAGTGTCACCAGTTACCAACCGTTTATAACCAATAATGGAAGCGATCGCAATCCTTCATTTAAGTGTCTGGTAGCGACACTCTTACGCAGAAGCTCATGTGCCGCGGTGTATTTCTTTGATTAACTTTGTATTTCGTAGCCCTGCAAAAGCGTATCTCAGAGAGACCACGTAGAAACAAGCGCGTGGTTTACATATGCTCAGCCAGCTGTCACAGTGATCCGAGCTGCTCAAAATAGAACCGTATGCTCTTTCAATGAGCTCATTCAGTTAATTTTTATTAGGAGCGAAGCTCCTTAGGCCCGCACCCCCGCTGGCGCCGTCGCCGACGTCGAAGCTCCCCGCCGCATCAGCGCTCGCACCCCTCTCCCACCTGCCTCCCTCTCTCTTCGTCTCTGCCCCTCAAATCGGCGAACGCGTGTTCCAGCCACCGAGCGCAGCAGACGCTCTCCGCGCGTGCGGAGCATGCGTTATCTGCACATGCGAAGCATGCGTTGTTTTTAGCTTCTATATATAGTATATAATTTCCGCAGCTTGCGCTAAGTCATGCAACGCTAGGTCACAGCAGAGCTGGTGGGCAACTAGCACGTCCTGACTTGACAAGGTTCTTACCTTTTCACATGTCTATTTCCCACCCATAGCTCTAATATACTATGCATAACTATGCTTGCTCTCTTTTTTGTCTTTTTTTTTTTAGTCTGTGTCTTTCCATCTCTTTCTATTATGCCTGTAGGCAAACCTCCACCTGGTCGACCATAACTGCTATGTTGTAAAGAACTTCTATATCCCGTACGTGCCACAGAAATTGGACAAATCCCATTACTCAACATGCTGTTCCACTAAAGATTAACAAGGGAACACAGGGACGATGAACACCGATTAGCAGCTGAGCGTTGCAGATTATTTTGTTAACCATCTGTACCAAGTGCTTGGGTGGTTATTGAGAGCGTGCCAGTTCATGATGATCATTTTCTATCTAGGACACATGGGAGACGTAGACCATAAGAGCTCTGCTGTACAAAAAGTTATCAGTCCTCGTAATGTCAAAATGTACTGCTTCGATAAACCAGGCCTGTTCATGCCGTCACTTCAACGTCAGCCAAGATCATCTCGCCACCTTGATCTCACTTTACAGCCTCCCACAAAACATATGTCATCAACCAGTTTTGAAAGCTTACACGTTTACGACACCATCTTATCACTCGCAGAGTTTAGAATGTCAAAATGGAGTGCGCGTCACTATTTGTCTCACGTGCATTTTTCTTTATTCTTTCTACCTACGAACGTCCAAAGACTGTAACCACGTTGTCTCCGATATTGTTTCTATTTCAGAATATGACCCATTTTTTTGTTATTCGACTCAGTGTTATTTATTCAAGGACGTGAGGTGAAGGACGATCAAGTTTTGATGCCATATTTTCTTGCAAGGTCCCTCACCTAGCCATTGCTAAAACTTTCGGATAACGCGTCTGGCATCCACCAATTTAGCTACGGCGGCAGTCGCTTTCCCGTACACTTTATTGGGTATTTACGTCTGCGTAACCTCGGGAGTGTTAGGCAGCGCCGCTCGCAGCCATGTAGGTGACTGGGGAAGACTCTTTCGTTAGGTCATGGCCTCCGAGATAGCACGCCTGCAGGTAATCCGCCGGCGCGTGATCTCGGAGGCGTAGGCACTTTTTGCCTTGAAGCTAGTTGAAACGTTGGCACCAGCGCCACTCCACGTGCAAGGATTTTTTTAAATGCGAAGCATTTCTTTGCGTACTGCAAGCACTTTGAGCGTTTCCATCTATCTATCTATCTATCTATCTATCTATCTATCTATCTATCTATCTATCTATCTATCTATCTATCTATCTATCTATCTATCTATCTATCTATCTATCTATCTATCTATCTATCTATCTATCTATCTATCTATCTATCTATCTATCTATCTATCTATCTATCTAGCCGCCTACGTCTGGGTGCTCTCGTGATCGCCTTCCTTGACTTGGGGTCGACCAAAGTTAGTATGGGAGGGTAAGAGGAAAAATTGGGGGACCCTAAAGCTTCGCCTTTAAGAGTTCAACGCGATAGCGAAATCCTGTCCCGTAGTGCGTACTTCAATCACTCAGTGCATACTATGTAATGGGTAGCATGCTTTAAACCAGGAGCAATTATGCGCGGCCAATGTTGGAGATGTTTTCGAACTTGCTATGCACCCACTACGCGGTGTTAAGGGAATACGCGCAGTGAGGTGTGTGCCGTTTGTAGTGGGTGGCTGGCTTTAAACTATGAAATCGTTATGATAGTCACATATTCTGACGCCCGATGGCAATGTACGCTTGTACCACGCAATATTCTTGGGATAAAACATGTTATATTGCGACGCCTATATAAAAGACGCCTGCGTTTGCGAAGCATGAAAGTTATTTTCCCTGCATTTCCAAGCAGAGGAAGTTATTTTCACAGTATTCCCAAGCAGAGGCATGGCTGTGTGGTAGAACACCTGCTTGCCATGCAGACGACCCGGGTTTGATCCTCACTCCGGACCCGGAAATTTTTATTATTTATTTTATTTGCATCTTTCTCGATTTTTCGGTCACGGACAAGATGATGATTTTTCGCTCACAACCAACGACGCCGACGCCGACACCGACGCCGACGTCGGAATTTCTGCGAAACGAGCTCTTTAACGCTCTCGCGTTAATATGTCTGGCTGGTTATGACTTGAATAACATGAAAA